>JANSTS010012547.1:3727-41873 GCA_026546915.1 Sylvicola fuscatus
CTTTTAAAATGTTGGCTTAAGTCATTTTTCGCGGGACTTCTTTCATTTAAATTGTCTACATTTATTTGATTTATTCCGTGTTTTTATTTATTTTTATTCTCATTTACTATAAATACTTTTCAATTTATTTTTTTTCACAATTATCGATAATTACTAAATACTTCAAGCAAATATTTTTTATTGTAGTTAGATATATTTATTTGAAAAAAAAAGGAAACAAAACAAAATTAACTTAAGAAAAATTGTAGAGCAAAAAGTCTCAAACAATATTGAAACACAGTCAGGAAGACTTGCAGAACAAATTAACCTTGTAAGTACACTAAACGAATTATTTGTGTAATTCGAAAAAGCAGCATTTAAACAATAATTAGGCAATAACAAATTAGAGAGAGAGAGAGAAAAACAGAATAGTCCGCAAAAAACTTTTACTTAATATCTCTAAATTAGTTTTTACGACTATAAGACTTATCATTACAGGAAAAGAGAGTACGAGAGAGATAGGGATAGAGATTGAGAGAGTTAAAGAGAGTAATTAAATCAAAATGCTCGTAATCATAAAACTGGAAGCCGCAAATTTAGTACAATGAGAAATGGCCAAACAATCTGCAATCAGGTATTGTGTTTTTCACGTGTATACGTAAGTGAAGTTTATCTCATTTAAATAAAATAAAAATGAAAAAAAAATTATACGCACGTTTACACACACACACATTTTATATACATTTTTTTTTAAATTTTATTTTTAAACACTAAAAGCTGGCTTGTTCGCTCCGTTCCATTTCATAACAATTAAATTTAATAAAATGATGCAACTTCGTGATATGGACTATTCGGACGAAATGTTTGAAAACATTTGATTTCTCTTTTGTGTCTTACAAGATCTTCAATTTAAGTGTTTTGATTTGAATGTTGTTGTTTTGTTTATTGGAATGTTTAAAGTTGTGTGAACTGTATTTAATGTTATATTGCAAAAGAAAAGTGAAGGAATGTATGAAAGTTGTCGGTTAATTCATTTAATGTACATAATTCCGTGAATTGTAATGGTAATGGAATTGTAATGGTAAGAGGTTTTCTCGACGAGTCTCCACTTCTTCTTGTGGGTGGGTCTTAAGTGTTAGGCCAGTATTTACAGTCATGTCGCTTACATTAAAACAAACATTGAAATTCAATGGCGATTAGTGGTTGGGACGGTGCTGAAGTCCAAGTCTCTTCAGAAAAATGAAAACAAAATAATACAAAAGACAGCGATATTCGTTAAAAAGGTTAAAAACTGCCCCATGTTTTCAGATGAATTAGGTCGTTTGTTGTATTCGTTGCTGTTGTGTATGTGTGTGTGAGTGTGAAGATTGGACGGTAATATATAAATTTGTCATTAAACAAGTAATAACATTCGAGTAAAAAACACGTTATTCATGAAAATTACACGTCAAGGTCACAATCCTTACTTTCTTTTTTCAGTTTTTATTTTTTTTTTTTTTTACATAATATCTCAAGTCAATTGTGGCGTGTATTTATACCATAACAAAAGAAACAATCAATTTCAATTGATATTTATATTACAATAATAATTAAGTATTAAATTTTTGTTTTCTACAAATAATCAGTACGCAGAGTAGAATAATTGTTAAAATTATTGGATAAGCATTAAGTAATTAATTTTTATAATACCTTTGTTTATTTGTTATTTTTTGTTTAATCCCTAAAATTCTCAACAATTGGCGTGTACTTTTTTTTAAACATGATTTTCATTTTTCATAGGCTTCTTTGTAAGTCACTGGCGTAAACCTTTGAGAAGAACATTTAACAATTGTTTAAGAAATAATTTTACCTCCTATCATTCTTTTGTAAACTTTCAATCGTGAAATTGCTTATCTTTATACATATGTTTGGTTATTGTTTGTTGTTGCTTTTTTTTAGTTGTTGATGTTGTTGTCTTTTTTTTTCGCTCATATATTGTCCAATCGATGTAATCGGGAATATTGAGACTTAATACATAAAAGTGTTTGTACAAATACTTCCAACTTCACAGAAAAATATTGTAAATTAACATAAAAATTCAGTCAATCAAACAGATATAAAATATTGGTTCCTCATAAAAAATAATAGAACAATTAAACTTTCATGCAATTAAAAGGCTTTTATAACAGAAGACTCAGCAAATGTGACCGATTTATAATGGAAAACAATTCATTTAGAAATAATTAAAAATATTTACTAAAATTTGATCGAGCTATTTCACTTTGTTTTCCCATGAAAAACCAACGAAAATTATTTTCATAGTTCGTTTCTGGACGGACCATTGCTCTTATCTGCACAAATTGCAAATTTATCAAAATGATTTGACTTTAAAAAAAAAAGAACACGTAATACAAAAAATTCGTTGCCAATTGACCAAAAATTTCTAGGCTTAATATTGTTTCAAATTAAGATATTTGAAAAACAAATTCACGATAATAACAATTTATTATTCAATACAGTTTTGATAAAATTTCTGCAGTAAAATTCATTTTATGTGACGATAATCCCTTGCAATATACATTTTAGCAAAACACAAATTTGTGACAATTTTGTGTTTGCTCTCAATTTATCAAAATAATCTGGCATGGGGGTGTTTAGCAAAACCACGCACACACACACGATTGTACAAGGCATAAAAAAAAATTATAAAATAAATATCGTAATTTATCACATGCTTTTAAAATAAATGTAAAACGTTCTCAATTACTGGCTTATGACCAATAATCATTCCGGAAATTTGAACATGAGTATTAATTAAAACTTATAATTAACCATAATATGAAAGAATTTTTCAAGGATAAAATAAAATTTACAAACTAAATTAAGTATAAAATATATATAAAAAAAAAATTTAAAAAAATTGTAAAAATTAGGAATTCGGTGATTAAAATTTCAGAGGAGCTTGCCAAAATAGTTTAAGATTTTGTTCTCTTTTATGTGGATAAATACCTAACATAATCAGTGAGTAAATAATCAGTAAAATGCTGCCGAAGGGCGTTAAATGCTTACGTTTCTTTTAATAAATAGCCTTTCACTGATTAGTCATATTGCTATATAATGGTGTCAAGCTGCCTGGCCTGATGCAGAATCTTCTTCTGGTGACCAACAAGTGTAATACCCATGTCAGAGAGTTGTTGAGCAGTAAGTCGCGAAATCTGTAAACAATCAATCGTTACAATCAGCAATTGAGACGTTAAGACGCTGACACGCCATATCGATTACACACCTGTTGCGCTGTGACAAGACTCGCCTCCTTAAAATGTTGAGAATATCTCGACATTTTTATACTCTCCAGCCACATATCAGTGCTGATGAATATGTTATGACACCGCTGTGTGTCCATAATCTGATTGCGATCATTGTCTGGTGAGTTTCGCGTCGTGAGCAAAATTTGCGGCTGTCGCGCCAAATTATCAAGTGTCGTCACAATGCTGGCGAATGTTGGACGATGAGTGCGCTGCTTCTGCCAACAATCCAGCATCAGCTGGTAGAGAGCCTCCGGACAGTCCATTGGCGCCGGCAGTCGATATCCTTTCTCTATACTTTTAATAACATCCTGTAGAGGAGAACCAAACAAAACAGGTTTTAGAGAAACAGTAATACAACAAAGCTCAATCAAAATACTCACTTGGTTTGACCAATTCCAATATGGTCGTTCGCCATATGACATCACCTCCCACAAAACAACGCCGTACGACCACACGTCCGACGCGGATGTAAACTTTCGGAAGGCAATCGCTTCCGGCGCTGTCCAGCGAACCGGAATTTTTCCACCCTGAATTTTGTAAACCAATCGTTTTTAGTTTCAACCATAGTGGCATGATGCTGTCAAACTACTCACCCTTGTGGTATATGCATCGCTGGCATTCTCAATTTCACGTGACAGTCCAAAGTCAGCTATTTTACAGACGAGCTGGGCATTCACGAGCACATTGCGTGCCGCCAAGTCACGATGGACGTAGTTCATGTCACTCAAATACGCCATGCCGCTGGCAATGCCACGCAGCATTCCAATCAATTGTAATGTCTGGAACTTTCCGTCATTTGCCTGTTATAATAAACAAATTGATTATATCTCGAGGAACTACCAAAAAATTTCCTGTTGAAAAATTACCCGCAAAAATGTATCAAGACTGCCGTTCTCCATGTACTCCGTGATTATCATGACTGGATTAGAGCGTGTGACAACACCTTGCAAGTAAATGACGTTGGGATGATCGAACTGTCCCATGATGGAGGCCTCCGTTAGGAAGTCACATCGCGCCTTCTCCGATGAGCCGGGCTTTAACGTCTTGATGGCCACATCGATGTCTTGCACGAAGTTCGGCGGTATTTTCAAACGACCGCGGCACACATCACCGAATTCACCACCGCCTTAACATTGTTCAAAAGCATTTTTAACTCAATTCAAATGAAAATGGAAAACTTTAGCATACCAATGATGGCTTCAATAGTAATGTAGTTGGCATCAATTTCACGGGCGAACTCCCGTATCGCCTGATTGGGATCCTCATACGTATGCGGATCCACGTAGCTGCGACTGGCACCGAACAGCGGAGTTGTCACTGTGAATGGCAGATAAAATCATTAGAAACAAATTTAATTTCAACAAATTTACAATTATCTATATAAAAAAAAGGTTTAATTACATAAAAGTGAAAGCCATCAGTTAATAAGAAAGCCAATAACATATTTTTAGTTAAACATTAATTATAAATTGATGATAAGAAAATAAATTAGTTTCGAAGGACAATTAAACATCTTGAAGAAACTAACTATTTTCAACCATCTGAGACGAATGTCTCAATTTCGAAAAACAAATCAATTTTACTTGGAAAT
The DNA here is from genome assembly GCA_026546915.1 of Sylvicola fuscatus. Lineage (NCBI taxonomy): Eukaryota > Metazoa > Arthropoda > Insecta > Diptera > Anisopodidae > Sylvicola > Sylvicola fuscatus. The sequence continues at coordinate 8,585 of JANSTS010012547.1, forward strand.
AGCATGCACACCACCTTATTACATAATTAGTTTGATAACAAAAAGCGTTAGAACATAAAAAAGCCGATCGAAACAAATTTTTATGTTCAACAATAAACAAAAAACAAACCAAAAACAAAAAATATAAACAAACACAAAAAAAGCCGTCGAATCTGCAGAAAATACACAATAAAATTTAACAAAAATATTTAAGAACTTAGCGCTAAGCTTGATTTTGTCAAAGGTTTGAAGGGGGTGGCGGGTTGGTTGGATGGGGGGGTGGTTGTTTACAACGAAAATGGATAACTAAATCGCAATTTGCATATATAGAGAAACGTTTTAAAAAATAATTAAATGAAAACAGCTTAAATGGCTAAATGTTTGTTAATGAGCAAATCATATTCAAAATTAAATACAGCTTTACCATTCTTTTGTATGGTTTTTACAATTGGTGTCGTATCCATGGCATGAACTAGAATCAAAAAAAGAAAAAAAAAAGAAAAGGAAAATTCTTAAAAACAATTGAACAAATGGCGATTGAAAAACAAAAACTAAACAAAACGCTCCACAAATTGCGCGTTTAGAAATGTATTTACATCAACTAAACAAAACAAGGACAACAACAAACAATAAGGACTCAGTCCAAACCCAGCGCACGTTGAACGAATTTTCATAAAACAAATAAATGGATTGGCAACAATAGTCTGAATCGGCTACTGGCTGAATATGTACTTAAGACACGTGAGTCCTGAAGGAATGCAAATAAATCGAAGCGATTTTTCAACACTATGAAGCGACCGACACCGACACTAAGAGTCCCAATAATTCGATTTTTGTGTGTACACAGAGAAATCCGCGCGCGCAAAACAACGGAAAATTCACGTTCGCATGCGACCAGCTAAGACGTTTGTGAGGCGCAAAGAAAACAGCCGCGTAACGATCAAAAAACGGTGAACGAGAAATGGACGTTGGAAACAACAAAAAATAAAAGCACTGCCGACACACCGGAAAAGCCAACTGATTCTGAAGATGTGACGAAGTAAATTTCCGAAATACAAGAAGACCGACCAGCAAATGATAGAGACAGCGAAATAGAGAGAGACCGAGAGCGTGTGAAGAGAACCAGAATAAGGAGTAAACGAAGGAACACCAACACCTAAGGAGGCCCACAGAAACAACTTTATTAACACGAGGCTCATTAAAAGCACACGTACGAAGAGGTTGGATGAAGGCCGCGAATTGTGGTGTAACTGTCGCCCGGCGATGCACTGTCGCTGCGTTTTTGCACATGCACAATGTATGTTGGTAACACACGGACACACACACTAGCTGCCATATGATGCGACGAGATGCGCGTTAGGCATAATGTGACTGCTTTGCCATTCAATATGAACGCACGATTTGCCAGCCAACCCCCACCCACCCACCTACCCCCTTCTGCCCACCCACAGCGGCTCTTTGCAGCCTGTCGTCGCGACAATAGTACGAGACGAGTCTAGTGCACAAATGCAACAATAATTGCATGCATGTAGGCAGGCGACACTGCCAATCCCAACAAAGACAACAGATTCGTCGAAGGAGATCACAACAGAAGGATGAACACAAAAACACAAAACAGCGCCAGCAAATCTGCATCCAAAAACACACACACACACACACACACACGCGACTCGCGACTCGCGGTCTTCACGTATCCATTATGTGTGGCTGTACAGCTGCAAATGCTCAGCCCAACAGGCTCTCGAGACATCATCGGCTTCTTATATTCTACACGAAGTGCTCGACGTTGTTGTTGGTTTTCTTGGCAGTGTTCATTTTTGTTTTTTTTTCTACACCGAATTCGAGAAGCAACCCTCACCCCCAATGGGAAACCCATAGCCACCTCTAACCCCCCACACAAAATACATAAATGCCTGGCCCGTTGTTGCATGTTGCTGGTTTTTCCACTTTCAACACGCCACGTTCTTGCCTGATTTTTTTTCCTATTTTCATTTTTCTTTTCTTTTTATTTGAATGTGCTTTAATTTCAAAGCAATCTGTATCTCATAACAACCCCCACCCCAATTGTCGCCGACCCAGCCATGGCATTCGCCTCGGTATTTTGCAAACGTTAAAAATTAACCCGCTCTCCATCGTACAAGGGCGACACACATGCCCAACAACAACAAAAACAAGCAGAACTGATGAATTTTAACAAAGCCACGAGCGCATGTGTGTGCTTATAGGGGGGTGATGGTGGAAAACAACCCCATTCAGTTGCGCCCACCCACCCGTGCGGTGGTAGCTTTTATGTGCAGTGGAAAAGCTTGTGTAAACGCTACGACATGTGCACACATTAACAGCCATTCTATCACGTGTAATTTTTTGTTGTTTTTCTTTCTCTCGTTTTATTCGCATTATAAGAAAGTTGATTGTAGTCAGGAGGGGGTGGGGCAAGGGTGGTTGGTAAGTATAATGTTTGTATCTGGACATATGTATGGTGAACACATGTAATGGAGTGTTATGAAGGACGGCGACGACGCCGGTGACAATCACCTATGTCAATAGAATTGAATGCCTGTATAGAAAATAGAGAGAGAGAGAGAGAGAGAGAGAGAGAGAGAGAGACAGATAGAGAGAGAAAGAGAGTCGCAACCAGGAGAAAGTGAGTTGCCACTAAAAAATGTCTATACAAATTGTTATGAGCCGCAGGGGGTGGGGGATGGGGTGGGAATCGGATTTAAACTGTTCTGTCGAGACAACAAACAATTGACATGCCGTATAGTTTGTATGGTGACAACAAAAGACCGACTTCATAATTACCTATGTTGGAGAATGTCTTTGTTGTTGTTGGAATGGAAATTGTAAAAGGACGAAGAATTTTGAAGGAGCTTTAATAAAAACGAGTTGGTTTTGATAGATCAATCTTTCTAGAAATAATAATTTTCGAATAAGGAGGAAGCATATTTAGTCTGAATCATTTTCAATGGCTATCGGTCATTGAATGACGAAGGACATTTATTTTAATTGTATAAATTTGATTGTTTTAGGCAGCCTTTTTTTAAGAATCAAAATACAATCAATGTAATTATGGGAAAATATTGAAATTAAGGATAACTGTTTAAACAAAAAATCATTGTAGATTGGGTGGGAAATTATATCTTAATATAAGTTTAATTATGCGAAACTTCAACGGCGCAACAGTGAACAGCGCTTAAGATTGTTTTACATAAGACAGTTTGAAGACATCGAAAACAAAATAACCTTCCCACAATTGGTTGTACAGTTTTGGCCACTAAATTGTGGAATACTACAAATCATAAGCGTCTACAAGCTCTAAACTAAGCTTCAACTACATTCATGATAGCTTCTTACGGGTTACATCTAAGTGACAAACCGGTGCATTGGTGAAATAGTGTCTACAGTCAAATGTCTTAAACATGTGTCAATTAAAACTAAGTAAACAGTTTTAGAAATGACCTAAATCAGTGACTAAAGGATCTAAGTAATCATCAAGCCAACATCAAATTGTAAACAACGCAGTGAACTTTGGGCACTACATTAGCATAGCCGTCAAGAATCTGAAGACACGAATAATTGCACAAGATGGTGACGAGAAATAACGTCTTCTCCTACTTTGTTTTTTTTTTTTTGTTTTACATTTCTTTTTTGCCGTTCAGTGGGCTCGTGCGAGTTGTTCATCAGCGATAAGATACAACGAGCAACAGCAACAAAAAAAAAAACAAAAACAAAAAACAAAAACGCGCAGCAAACGAAGTCGCTTTACATCCCTCATAGTCACTCGCCTCACAATCTCAATCATCTGCATATGAATCCTGGCTGCAGATTGAGTGCTTTCAAAATGAAAAATGCATCGCATCAAAGCGACAACCAGATCTTCTGTATAACGAAGCGAGAATTTATATGTGAACGGCGGTGGTTGCCATAATTCGTATCACATATGCACAATGTTTCATATCACCGTCTGATAATCAGTATACAGCCACCTCGCTTACGACATTGAGTCGACGTACATGATTAATGTATAGGATTTGAATAAGAAGGAAAACAGAAAAATACAAAATAACGGAACAGAGATATAAAAACAAGGAGGAAAACAGTGAAAGAAGAAACGCAACGCTGCCGTGAATTGAAACGCCCAAAAGGCAATGTGCAATGTGCAATGTGCATCATCTCCGTTGATGAGGCGACAATAATTTTAGTTGTATTCAACCATCAAACACCAGTACTCTATTTTACCGCTGAATCGCAGCAAACAATACAACCACCCCCCACCCCTCCTAACCCTCCCACTACCGACGCCGATGTACAGTTTTGCAGAGAACCGTATCTGTCTGTCCACCGTACAGTCCCATCCAACCCTCGTGTGAGTTTGGCATGTACGCCGTGAATTTGTTTGTCACATATGCCGTACATATGTGAATTTATAGCGCCGTCAACAACATCATGTAGCACGTGACTATCAACTCATCTCATAAGCGCCACTTTTAATTGTGTCCTTTTTCCTTCCCACCGCCGCCGATAGTCGGCCACCATCCACCCACTGTCGACAGTCGCTTCACACTTTACAGACATAATAAATGTGTGCATGCCATGCAGCTCCTTTAAATTTTTTTCCCCGTTATTTTTTTATTGCACACAATTCGCGTCATCCCAGCCGCATATCCTGGAGTTTTTTTTTTTTTTCCCTCTTTTTTTTTTTTTGTTAATATTAAGAACAAAGGTAGAAATGCTGCGCTGCAAGGTTCCTCCTACTACGTGTAACGTATCCTCAAATAATCTCATCAAACAGTACACAGGAGGAGGTGTGAGGTGTTTCGCGACAAATCCGAGTGCATACAAACAAAAAAATAGAGAGTATAAATATAAAAAAGAAATAACAAAAAAAAAAAAAACGAAAAAACAAAATAATTATTGTACACTGGCAGGATTACAAACAAGGAAACACTTTCTATTGGCGTTGAGATGGCGCAAAAAACCAACTTATCTTATGCGATATGTGTGAAAATACGGATGGACAAAAAATATGTACATGCATGCTTTTATGAACATGTGCATAGGTATGAAATGAACAGGCGACGGAAAAAAGGCGGCAGCCGTGCAGCGTTCAGCCTGTCGTGTGGGTGTTTGCATTAAGTATGCTTCCTTTTTTTTTTTAGCATGGTGTTGTTGTCAACACACGAAAAAAAAAAACAATGACACACGGGAATGGTGGGATGCTAGGCGCACGGCCGAACGGGCGGCGAGTGGGTGGGTGGGCTAAGTGCAGCGAAACAACAACAACAACAACAACAACAACAAGAACAAAAAAAAATGGAAAGCTTAAAATTGAAATGCACACATATTGGGCTAAGCGAAAAACGAGTGCACACAAATGTGAGCGCTTCAGCCGTACATGTATGCACTTCATGAATTTATATATTTTTGAGGACGATGATGACGACGAAAAACCTGTCCAGAGGTCATTAGCATTTCCGCGATGGAAGCATTTTCACAAGTGGACTGAGTTTTAAAGAGGACAGTTGTTTGTTGCAATTGACAATTCATGTGCAGAGTACGAACAAAGGATAATTGAACGATGATTTTTAACATCCTAGATATGCATATCGTGTAAATCAATGGTGAACAACGACTAAAACATAACCTTAAGGTTCTATAATATATTAGCATTTTAAAAATTAAAATAATTGATGAAAAATGTTAAAAATCCTATAAAAAAATTATTATAAAATATTAAATACTAAAAATTGAAAATATATACGATTTGATTGCGATACAATGTCCAGTAATTTAAACTTACTGTCTAAATAATAAATTGTTTGGAAAAAGAAATTATGATAAAAGCGTAGCAGAAAAACCTGTAAAAATTGTTTGTTTTAAATGAAGTAAAATCACAGCAAATGTCAGATTCAATGTTGTCTTATAAAATTATGTAAATTATGTTTTAATACGACGACGATACATACAAATCTTAAATGCTAAACATTGCCAATAATACAATTGATTGATCGATAGTTAAATTGAAATTAGATTAAAGACATTAAATCATGCATTATAAGGTCGAATTATTTTTAATAAATATGTGACAGTGTCACATTATTTAAATTTTGTGTCACTTTTACAACTTTGTTGATATAAAAAAAAAGAAGAGTTTTTATTGAACCATCCTGTATAATAGTAATTTTTTTTTCCAATTTTAAGTAACTTTCCGAGATGAATTTAAATTGAATAATTACAGATGTTTGTTAAATATAAATAAATGTGCAAATTTTATAATATAATACAATTGACATGCAACTTGTGCTTAATAAATTACTAAAAACGACAATAAATACTCTAAATTTTTACATGCATTTAAACTGAAGAAAAAATAAAAAAACGGTAATTGTGTGCTGATTCCACCCTTTTAGTACGTAGAATTCTATTTTTTTTTTTTGTAAATTAATTTAGTAGCGAAAATAAAAGTCTTTAAACTTTATTTAATTAAAAAATTAATGTAAAAAAGTTTGTTAATTATTTAAAATAATGATTTGTTAAAAGAATCAACCCACACATCCACCACAAACTATAACAACCAAATATGCAAAAAGTCTCGAAACAAATCTAATGATCGTTTATGTACATCAAATGTAATAATAATAATAATAATAATAATAAAGAAAAAAAAACGTTTTTATCCATTCACTTACTATAAGTAACTACGAGGCCTGGACGAACAACAAGAAGTTGATAAGGGGGATGTTGCATGTGTGGTGACGAACATATCAATGTCGTTTTCAAGTGATTGTCGATGATTTTGAAAGTGGCCAAATGTGATGATGAACAATCGAGTTTAGTAAACGACAATCACACGCATAATTGTGTCACATAAACACATAAACATAAACATATTTGTTTTGTGCGTTGTTTTTAATGTTTTGTTATGTTTTTTTTTTTTTTTAGCGGCCGCAAACAAACACACACGAACGCCACGATGATGATACGAAAAACAAGGAAACATAAATGTTACTTATTGTTTAAATATTTGTATAAAAAAATTTCTTAAAAATTATCAATATTGAAAACAAAACAAACAAAACAATTAGTCGTCATCAGGTGAACCATTCAAAAAATGCATCGTCCTGTCAACCATCTCAAACACAGCTGGTTCATTAATGGCGGATGCTGAAAATCTAGGACGGACAAACCTACCCTCATTGCTGGCGTAGTCTAGCGGCAGCGGCAGATGATTGTTCGTCTTCTTGTCCAATTCATCGTGATTCTTGGAGCGCAGGAACAGTACTGTAGCAACAATAACTAAACAAACAAAACCAAAACACAAAACAGTATTGTTACAAGTCGATTGACAATGGATAGAAGAAATATTGTTTTTTTAAAAATAACAACTCACCCAAAACCAGGACACAGACGACAGCAACCGTCACACCGGCGACCACTCGCATTTGCATGGAATCATCGTAAACTGCAAGTAAACACAAGCAAATGACAAAACAATTCGTTAGTTAGGCAATCCAGAGCGTCGAACATCGTCGCAAATCCACATTGGAACAATATTTACAATTACCTGGGCTGACACTTTGATGGGTTTGCGCATAGACAACGGTACTGTAGGTGCCCCAACCGCTCAACGTCTTGCAGCGCACCTGAAATCCATACTCGGTGTTCTCAAACAGATTCTCGATATGCACCTTGGCGTCTTTAGTGCTCATGGTTGTCTTATTGCCGGCGTCAATCTCCGCCTTGGGGAACCATCGCACCTCATAGAACTCAATGGGTGAGTCACTGTGTAGCGGCTTATCCCACACCAGCTCAGCATCCTTGCTGGATATGGCGACAATGCGCACATTGAAAACTGTACTCAATATGGCCGATTCCGTTGTAAATGTAATCTCAGCGAAAAATGTCTTAACCGGCACACCGTCGGAGTCAGTGGATTGATCGAATTTGTTATTCGAGCCGGCCTTGTCGTCGTTGTTGCTGTCCTCCGTCTCATTGGTGTCCATGTTGATGGAATAGGAAAGGCCGTTCAGTGAGTGTATTTGCAACGTATAGGTGGTGACTGGCTCCAAATTGGTCAGCGTCACTTTGGTGTCGTTGAATGTGTCGGTGGACGGATTGAATGCCACATTGGACGTGCATGCTGCACACTTGACACGAAACACGATGTCATTGCGATACTTGTAGTCGATGGGTTCGTCGCTGGGACGTTGCGGTGGACTCCATGACAGAGCCGCACTCGTCTGGTCGACGAACAACAGCGTCAAATTGGTGGGCGCTTGCGGCGGCCGATAGCACGGCATATGCTTACCGTCGCGCGGATGGCGATAGAAGCCGTCGCGACACGGACAAAATGCACTGCCCGCCTTGCCAGACTTGGAATTCAGCGGACAAGTTGTGCACTGTTTGACTTCTGCTGATCTAAATGTGCCGACACTGCAAACTGTTCGAAACAGAAAACATTGAAGTTAATGTAAGAGTTGTCAACAGTAACGCTGGAACGCCCAAATACTCACCATTGCACGTTTGCTTGTCAAGGTCGGGCTCATAGCCCACCTTACATTTACAGCCGCCCGTCAGTATTGTCCACTTGCCGTCACCCTTGCACAGGTAGGTGGGCGGCTCACTGGCCTCGGCATTGTCCACACAGATGCCGGTCTGCTGTTCGATAATTGTCACCTCACGTCCGGTCGGTGTCTCATTAAAGTGGGCAAAGTTCTCAGTTACCGCCGGACACGTGATGTAGTACACCTTGACGGCCAGCACGCTAATGCAGGCGCCCTGATCGCGAAACGCAAAGTACACACCCTTCTTGGCCACAGCGATACTCTTCACCTCCGTATTGATGTCGACGTCGGAATTTTGATTGAAGCGTCCCTCGCCGGCGGCGATGCGAGCTATCAATTTGTAGCTCTCCGGTTGCCATGGCGGTGGTTCGCGTGTGGCCGCATCAAACTCATAGAACAGCAGACTGAACGTTTCCTTACAACTTAATGCATTCCCTATAAGTGTATATGGAATGTTATTGGCACGCAACGGTCACAAATGGAGAGACGATGGGAATTAGCAGGGCAATGCGATAAATATTCCAGGCACTTTGGTGCTGGCAACTTGATTGTCAATATGTCACAAAGTGAATGGAGAAAATGTCCAACTTACCGGGAAACAGGGAGCAGTCGCGTATCGTGAATTGGATTTCGATGTAGAGGCGATTGGCGGGGCCGCGGTCGATGAATGGCGACCACAGCCAGTTGTTAACGTTGTGGTAGGCGACGTCACAAACGACGTAGCTGCGCCAGTTAATACCTTTGCCAAAGTTTGTGAAAGACTCCTCCACCCACTGGAAAGGAGAGGTTATTGTGGTCAGCATTACAGAAACAACTTGCGGCAGGGAGACCCACCACAATAGTTAATATACTTTTAAAATTCCTTCAACTAGGATTGACTTGACGGAATTTTCCTTTTGACTTTAACATTTTTAAGAAAATTGCCCAACAAACTGTCTTAAAAAATATTTTATGCAGTTCAAACTCAAAACTGCAGTTGATTGGTTCTCACCTTAAGATTAACCTTAAATTATTTACCTTTATTGAAAAACTACGTAAAATTTAAACCAACGTGAACAAAATTTACAAATTTCAGTGAATTCAAAAGGAGCAATAAAATTAAATTAAAAATACATTTTTTTAGAAAACAAATATTTGGCTATAATTTTATAATTTGGCTTATACGAAATGGTTGTTGAATTTTGTTAAAAACAAAATTTAAGGGTTGATACGTATATTTGAATGGCTAGAAAGCCACAAAAAGTTATTAGAAAAGGGTTGGACGGATGCTTTTAATTGGTATACTTACGCCAGGAGTCTGTGCTTGGGGTCCATATGGGTATCGTGTCCATTCGAGGGTAGCTTCCTTTGTAGTGTCAAGTAAAACCACTGCAAAACAAAAGAGCAAAAAAAATACATCCATTAGTACGATAAATGTTAAAAACGCTTTTAAATATGAGACTTGACACTCCCTAAGCTTGTATTTCCCTCCAAAATCGATAGACGATAATAATTTTAAAACAACGGAAAATAGCAGAACATCAGTTAGGCCCTCATTTGGGCTGCACAGCCAACAGCATAAGTGGTATAGCTGCTTGAGAACACCGAAAAGAGGCGGCTGATACACATGCACATATGCAGCGAACGCGACGACAAAAGCACAATCATCTCGAATTTCATCCCTTTCAGTGGCGCGCTGTTCAAGTGATCAATTGGGGGATATTCCGTGTTTTTTTTCTGTTTTGTTTTGTTTTTTTGTTTTTTTGCTCTCCATACCGATAAACGAAATGCCTACACGCCAAAGCATAAGACAGACGCGTGAACAGGCAAAAGAAACGGCTGGGCGGATGATGAAAAGTGAAATAGGAAGAGGGCAAAAGTGAATCGACTGCATGGAACATTTATTTTTACATTTTTTTTTGTTGCTGATAATTTTTTTGCATTTTTGTTGTTGCTTGTCGTGTTTCCATGTTTTTTTCCAATTTTCGCAAAAGCACTTAGCCATCGCAAAATATGTGAAGCACCACCCTCGCCCATCCCCTACACGAAAATATTGAGGGAGAGAGGGTGAGGGGTGCAAAACCGCTCAACTACGTGCAAATGCGCCGCGGCACTTGCACCAGTGGTTGCATTTTTCCCCATATGCACTCAGTTGTGGCTAACGAAATGCCTAAACAATGTACACACAAATGACATTTGGGCGGTTTTTGTTTTTTGCCACACGCCGGAAATGATAGTGGCAAATAAGAGGAGCGCTCGTTTTTTCGCCATTTCATCCACATATCAGGACGCACATGTGTGCTCTACATCTCCTACACGGGATACTTATAAGCTCTTGAATATTTAAACAAAAATTGATTCGAGTGCCTCAATTGCCGGCGAGAACAATTCGTGCAATTTGTTTCGGCAACAAAAATTATTCGCTTCCAGAATGCACCAAAAAAAAAAACAAAAAAAACAAAACAAACACAAAAAACACAACAAAAAGGACTCTTTGCGTTTAGCATTTGCACATTTTTCCAGTCATTCAATATTTTTTTAGTGAACTCCTTTTGTTATCCACATAAATGTCTGCGTGGCATTCATTGCCATTTGCCATATAGATGAATTTTCCTTTATCCGTTTTTCGTCTCCTTTTCTTTATTTTTTTTTTTTTGTTACCATCAATTTCTATAAATGCAACTTTCATAAAATGAAATCACATTCAGGTTATGCGACATTGTTGAGTCGAGGACTTTTCCATGGCGACAATGCAACTTTTACACGTGAAAATTGATGCAGGAAATTGGGAAAGTTTGTCACTTTTTTAGGACTGTTAAAGTAAATTGTAAAACATTTACGACACGAAATTGGTATTTCCAATTGAAATCACATATGACATATGGTTACAATATCAAACAGAATTAAAATAACTGGCAATTTCGTGCTGACTAATGAAAATTCGTCGAACCAATCAAACTAGTTAAATGCAATTTCCATTGTCGGCAACTCCCACACTAATCTGGGTTAATGAAAATTGACAGCAAATCAAATTTTCCCAGAAACACTTTCGGTGATGACAATTTACATTGCAATTCCATTCAATTTGACGCCATCGATTGATTTTACATTAATTTTGATTGAAGCAATAAAAAGCATATATCTATGTTTCAAATGATTTGAAGACATTTACACTTATGAATTAAGATTGGTCTCTTACGAAAATGTATCTAATTTGTAATAATTTGTAATGTTTATAGTTTAAATAGTGAAAGGTTAATAATTGTTACAATCGATTTTCTGCAACGTCTTCAACTGTCCTAAACTTAAATTCAAGAATGTTCAAAGTAACGTTTTTACAGAATTCCTTTAGAGTTAGTAAAAGTAACCCGACCAAACGTTCAACAATGAAATGAAATTACATTTTGTACATAACATACATAAGAAGAACATCTCGTAATAATGTGACTGAAGCAGCCAAATATCAAGATGTAACGTCATCAATCATGGCTAAAGCAAACGCGACATTTCGAAGAACCTGATCGATGTCAACGACTGATTTATGTACACTAAATCATTGTACAGTTACAAATGAACCGTGAAACTCAACGTATATTGAATTTCTAGTTTCTTAAGATGTTTACAGTTGCCTGTATTATTAGATTTATCATCGAGTTGCATTGTTAAAAGCACGTGTGCGGTAACATCCGGCGTTTCAATAAACTATATCCAAGAACTGATGAAGCTGGCTAATCGGAAATACCGTAAATCTCTGTAAATTTTCGAATTAAAGGGTGATTCTTTTGAAGGTTTTCATTTAAAATTTGGATTTTTTTTTTTTTTTGTTTGACCAACAAAAATCTTGGCCAAGAATTGGAATAAGTTCAAGATTTTACAATAGAAAAAGCAATTCGCTGAAAGACAAATCTCAGGGCAAAACTCAGTTAATTGACCTTCAAGCTTGCGTGAGAAAACGCCATTGGCTTAATTTCAGTAAGGATGTGTGAAACTACTGATTAATGCGTATAAACCAGTAACAAATGACGCTTCAAAAATAAACATTATCCTTGTTATTTATCGTCTTAATTGCACGGCAAAATCGGCCATTTATTCGACTTAACTATTTGATTAATAAGAGGTTGAAACGATGAATATTAAGCTTTTTTTGTTGTAACACCAAATAGCAAAAGAATTAACAAAACTCATAAGTCACCCTTTAACATTTCTTACAAAAAGTCACACAAACAAGTGAAAGAATCAGTTCGGAGTTAAACTGAATTTAAAAGTTAACTATCCGGTGAATTTTGTCACCGGAAACGGAAAATCAACTCCCAAGTAAACAAATAAACAGAAGAAAATACGACGAAACGGATGGTATCATATTAACAGACGCCAATCAGCGTTTTCCACAACAAAACAAAAATGTTTACTGTAAAATATTTTATAATTGGTTACCATCAGAAGAGAAGCGTTGCAAGAACCAAAAGAGCTAAGAACCTTTTGACAATGGCCAATGAGCATCATTCCGCTGAAACGGAAATTAACTTCTTCCAAGGTAATGAACAACCAAAAAAGAAACTAACCAGATCAATTTTGAAACAATGTAAACAGGGCTACAGCCAGCTGAAAGATGAGAATCACGCGTGTCATAACTCAACAAACCCGTCATAAGATCAAGTAGCCAAGATACAGTCGAGACAGTCGAGTCTAAGACGTCTACGCTAAATTAACGCGAAATTGTCGATCGATTCGATGGCGATTGATCGGCGAAGATGACCTGTCTTGTGCAGTGGAATAGACAAGGTGCTGTCAACAAGCGATTAGCGAATGCAACTTGCTTGGATGCAAAGACGGCCATTGAATACGTTTAAGAAAATGTTGTCTACTTGAATGCATAATTATGAATATGTCACACAGATTGGCGAGCATGCCAAGAAACGTGGTTCGCGAGTTCGCTTCATTGAAGCCGCCTTACAGTCGCTAATGCGGCGCTGTGTGACAAGTTTTGCCATGTTGGCGTCTCCGCCTGGCCAACAGCGTCATCTTTAAGATGCCTATAGACACACTTGTTTCATGCTTATAGGTGAGTTATCGACTATCGTCGGTTCATGTGCACACATTTGAATGCAGTTTTGCCGTCATTTTGGCGAAACTTTCACTTTTATTTAACCATTTGTTTTTTTTGTCGTTTATTATGTTTTTCTGTTTCTCAATCTCAGCTTGAACCCTGTGGCGGTCGCTGCTGGCAGATCAAAGAAGATCGATTAAGCATAAATTTCGCGGAATTGATTGCACTATATGGGTGTGTGGGCAATTTACAAATGCGTGCTGTGTGGCCAATATGGTACATTTAATTAGTGACATTAGCTTTCGCCTTTCAAATTGCATACGTAAAACTTGGAGGTAAGACGGTGTGAGGCGGCTGGGTAAGACGACCGATGTATTCGACGTGCGACAAACATCAAAATGTCATGAAAGCAGTCACAGTTCAAATAAAAAAGTTGATGGTTCCCGACGCGTTACATAAGCATATTCACATGTAATTCACGCCTCTTGGGGGCTGTCGCAGCGTGATGGAAACAGCCCACGAATCCACCCTTTGAGACAATATTCGCCCGTCTTTTTTTTACGATGCCGCATTAGTTGAGTTAATTAAACAGAAGCTTCGTTTTGCATAGTTTATGTGGCGGCCACGACATTTGTTATAGTATCAGAAAGTAATTAGTTAAAAGTCATCGAGGAAAGCTCCACTAATGTGAAGCTAAAAGCAACACCATAAAGCTTTTAGCAACATTCGCATGCATAAATAAATTGAACGCATTTGTATAAAGCTTTTTCAGTACACATGAATAATCATGACACTGCATGTTGTAGAGATTAGGAAAGGATATTCAAGGATATTATCCTGTACATTAAATGTTATGAGCCAATGAATACAGATTCATGCCCGCAAATGTCGACATAGTAATAAAGCTGAATTATCATAAGAGGTGGGACCATAATATCAGTAATGGCACCATAAATCGCCATTTTCCACTTGACAGCCTTCAGACTAACTATAATTTTAGTTAACTATTTATGGTGCTCACTCAATAAATGGGTGCTGTTACCAAACTATAGTTAGCGTTACACTCAAATAACTGCAATGAGACACCAATTAACCACAAAAATCCATTATTTACCAAAATTTATACTTGCAAATGAGATCGTTACCGTCATTTTCCATCCATAACCGTCACTTTGTTTTGCCACTGATTACTGTTATTTGCTTGCTAATTCGCGTCCACTTTTCGCTTGCTCATTGCTGCAACGGCCCTACCTGCCAATTCTCATTATTCAGCGAATTTATGTGCTAATAGCATAATTATCAGCAAGAATCAAATCAATCGATGCGAAGCCTAATGACAATTGCAACGTTGAAAGCATAGCCTAACTATGAATTGTGACAGTTTTACTCACAATAATTTGACAGGAAAATTGGAATTTTTGGCATCAACTCATATTTCCCATTTTGGTTTTAAAGTTCTTTTGTTTTTTGACGTTTTGAAATTGTTTCATATTGTTTAACAGTTTGCATTTGTTGAGAGAGAGAGAGCAAAAAAAAACATAAAACATTAATCATAGATACACCAGACTGCTTCGACGTATAACCGTAATAGCTATTGTTTAGCTGGGGTGGTAAATACATGAAATGTCAGAGTGAAATTAAAGTTTATAACGGGATTTTAAATGACTGGATCTGTAATTTGACACAAAACTTTTTATTAAATGACACTCAATCGGTGTTTAGGTTGAAAATGAAAAATGATTTTAGCATGTTCGAAAAGCGTCGAACAATTATGAGGCAGATGTGAACAAATGATTCGGTAAAGTGACAACTTTTTGGAAGAAAATGTTCTTATCAACTTTTCAAGGACACCTCACTTGATCACAATGCAAACGTTGTTCACATTGATACCGTTACATAATAATTTAAATTTGTTACAATTAAAAATTAAAACCGCTGTGTTTGCGGTACATTTTTATTTTCTACTGTCAATAATAAATTGATCGAATTTAGAAGTTATTTGATGATTTTTACTATTATTATAGTAGATTTGACCATTGAGTTACTCATTTGTTTAGTACAAAAATAGTAAACTGAAATTGAAAATATTATCAGATTGAGGATTTCGGTCGGCTGAATTGTTTAAAAACAATAAATGAATTTGTTTTACAATGAATAAAATTTTTGCAATCGATGATTATGGCTTGAATTCACGTTGAAAACATAAAAAACGGTATCACCACATCGATTACAAATAAAAGATAAGAAAACAAACTTAACTCATTTATGAACAATTTCTACGAAAAAGCTATTCATTTTTATCAGCTTATTAAAAATGAATTATATGATTCAATATAAAAGTAATGACACGTTGAATTATTAGAAAAAAATTGAAAAGAAAATCAAGATAGGGCAAAAAGGGCCCTTCAACCAATAAACTATATTTAAACGACCAAACAATGGCTATGCCGCTATCAATCCATCGATTTATTGACTCACATAAACGTCTTGATGCACTGTTTACTCGTCGTGCCAAACAAAAACAACAACAACAACAAAAAAAGGCACAAGAACGCGATAATACCGTATAATGACATCAACACGCGGGTTCATAAGTGTCGAGGTTTTGCAAAGCATTTAAGTATAGTAATTTGCTGATAAATTCTAGACGCAAATAAATATAAATGCAGACAAACAAATGGGCGTCGTCACGCGAACTCTTCATTGTCAATCATTATAAACGGTCAATGTAACTACCAACTCATGAGTAAAGTGCTCTGCAGACACTAACATTCCATTTGATTCGTGTTCAGGTGTTTTTATTTTTCGTTGTTGTTGTTGTTGTTGTTTTGCGCTGGCGCTTAATTGCACCGAAAGAAAAACACTCGATAAACTGCATTCAATTGCATAAACGCAACAAAAACGGCAACATTTCGTACATTTAGATGATGTAACATCAAGTTTTTGCGTTCGTCGTATTTCATTTTCGAAGATGCAATTAATTGCATCTTACAGCAAAAAAAAAAAAACAAACACCCTGTAAACACCTCTTAACCAAAGAATTTCTGCGCTGATTCACAAGAGAATCGGTCGGTAGAGACAGTTTTCCACGAATTTAACCATTGGCCTTTCGCTGCAGCGGGCCGACTGCAGCGGAGAAGAGGCCTGCACCGATGTACAATTGTATACGTACAAAGTATATACCTGCCCTGTACCTGGATATTATTGTTGATTACTCTGAATCATAATAAGCGATTGGCTATGAATGAATTACTATAGCGGAAAAAGCGAGAACAAGAGTCGACTGAACTTTAGTGTACATTATGTGGACACAATAGGTTTCTGTTAGATGCATCGGCGAATGCACATTTCAATGCGAATGCGCTTGCCGGCCTGGATGTGTGTGTGTGTGTGTGTGTGTGTGTGTGTGTGTGTGTGTGAATGCAAGGCATTACTGTCAAACAAATTGAAGCAGCATTTCGTTAGTAATTGCATTATTGGCTTTGATTTGTGGAGATGTGGCGGGAACTTTTGTTCACATGTGAGGACTGAGGACACGTTACAGTTTGCTGCATTGTATTCGGCGGCCGACAAAGACGCCAACTTTATGCATTGTCGAATGCGATTTGAAAAGAGCATTAGGATGTCATCAATAAAGACATTAGACATTCATAAAATATCATAAAATTGTGACGGTTGTCATCTGTTTCCATTTTGCACGGTCTCTGGCAATTGGTTTTGCTACTAAAAACTTATTCAATGAAGCAAAATTTGGTTCCTACAACCAAATTATGGTGACAAGTAGAATTGATAGTTGATTTTGGACATCCATTTAATTTCACAACTAATAAATAAAAATTTGAACTGAAACTGATTAAATGTTTACAGGTTAAAACAGTAAATTTTCAATTAAGTCAATTGAGAGTAATTAAATTTAATTGTTGTCGACTGGTTGACAAATATTTGCTAACTAAACAACGATCTATGCATTTCAAGGCCACATTGTCCTAGAATCCTATCAAATAGCACAATGACTCGGGTAAAGGCGTGAGAACTCTCATTAATAGCCAACTTCATTCATAATTCATAATCCGAGGAAAATCAAACCGTTAAAGGCGAACGGAGTTGCTGTACATTGTCTACTGGCACGACCCCAGACACATTTCAACCCACCAGGCAACATAAAATCCATAACACTTGTACATCATATGTACTTCCGGTAGGGTTAAGTGCTGTATGTCGAGCTGCTGAGAAATTCAGCACGCCAAAGGACACGAAATCCTTTAGCGAATGTTTGCCACAACGCCGAATGCTGGAAGGGCGATTGGATGAGGTGAGAAGGTGACATGCAGACACATAACAAGGAAACTCAAATATGCATGAAACTACAGACAGGCCTACACCGGCACATCTATATCCTTTTTCTCTCTCTCTCTCTCTCTCTCTTTCGCTCTCTCGCTATCTCTCTCGCTCCTGTATGTGTGTCGCTAAGACAATCGCAACAGCACAACTGACAACATGGGAATCTGGATATATGCAATAGAATATGCTGGTGCAAACGTGTCGCATCGGGCAAACGGCAAACTGATAAATATATGCTGGGTTGTGCCGTTTGCTATGAAACAGCATGCATAATAACTTAATGTAATAACAAAGTGCACTGTCGTCACAACACAAACTTTAGTGCATTTCCATGTGCAATGTTTATTAAAATTTCGTCTATTTTCGATGACTGGAGGCACTTGTATGTTTCATACTGATTACATTACTTTCTAATCTGATCAAAAGTTTGGCGAATGTAACCTATTTTCAATTCATAACGAAAAGTTTGTCACAAGTTAAACTAATTCTGACAACATTTTTTCACGACAAATATCTTTTGATTTAAGCATAAAAGTGCTTTGTTTAAAACATATGGGACAGGAAAACGTTGTTTTAGCTTAACTTTGACGATAAATTGACTTTTAAAACAAGGATAATATGAATTTTTATTTGCATAACGATTTCATAACGATTTTTAAAGAAAATCGTTTCTGTCCTTTATCGAAAAATGGCATTTTTTGGATGCAATTAATACGATAGCATAGAATTTGTTATCTAAAACAATACTTGAAGAATCTCTATTTAAATTAAGGACATAAAAATTAAAATATTTAAAAATTATTGAAAAACCGAAAAAAATTTCCGAGAAAAAAACTCAATTCAAAAAAAAAAAAATCACAAATGGTAAACTGAATTGAAACAAGAATTTGTCACACAAAAATTATTTGCAACCACAATTTGATTGAATTCAATATTCTAAAGGATAAAAATTCAAATTTTGCCATAAAAGTGAACAGTTAAAGTAAAAGACATTCTATTTAAATTTTTCGATGAATAAAACACCTGAATATTCCTATTTCCTAACCAACAGAATAAAATGAATGAATAGATTTGAATGAAATTGTTTTACCACCACATTTCTGAACGAATTATGGGTTTTTGTACAGAAAAATCTTTTATGTATGCATTGAAAACCCACACACAAATGAAACCCATACACATTTGACAGTTCATAAATTCATATACCGAAAAAAAAAACAACAAGAGAAGAAAATTAATTAAGACCACCTAGAGAAAAGGGACGAACACATCTTTATGTGCGTACAATTCACACTTTCCCAGCCATTAAATCAGCACATATACGTCTAAGTTGGTGCACTCCATATGACACTTGTTGACATAAGCCATTCAGTAACGCCATTTCTCATTTGCATTTTGGCCCAGCAGCAGCAGCGGCAGCGGCAGCAGCAGCAGCAGCAAGAAGAGTAAAATAATTAATTTGATAGCTGGTGACAGTAATTAAATAAATGCCATCTCATACAGCCGGGCAATTTCCCATAAAGATGCACTTGCCAAGTGGAGCGTGTAAATTAATTAAAAGTAGTCTTGCCGCATGCATATCTTTGCATAATGAATGGGCGGCGTGTCCTCTCGCTGCCATGCGACAACCATGACATGGCGGTGGGGAGGGGGTGAGGGGGGAGGGGGGATGGTGGAGCCATCACCAACACACACCAAAAGACCAACAGAACAGAAAAGATGAAGCAGAGAAGACGCAGAAGACGAGAACGCCATAAAGTTGGCGCGGAGATGATCGAGCGCGACGCGAAAGGAAATGCAATGCCGGTGCAATGGAACGCATAAAACTCTTTGTCGGATGGTTAGTTGGGTTTTTCTATGCGAATGTGCATTTTAATAGCTGTTTTGGCCATAATTAAAAATGGGATGCAATTTCAATTAACACAAAAGATGGAGGAATTGTTGAGGAGGATATTTGCAGGTATTTAAATTTATTGGCATCTTACTAAATGGACGTAGACGACGTTCAGTGGCGTCGCGTCGCGTCGTACCAGTCGTCGCGGCCGACTGGTCCCAAGTTTATGTGCAAGAAAGTCCTCTGACCACAAGCCAAAGTCACATGGCGCATTTTGTTGTTGTTTCTTTCTTCTTTTGGGTTTTTTGGTTTTTTCGTTATAAGCGTATCAAAATGAACATAAATCAAGAAAAAATCAAATTTCACCATAAATAACGCATTTGATGTTGGAAGACACGTCTTGGAACCGCTGTGACATATTCACGCTATGCGGGATGCCAAACAAAGGTAGGCGATAATTGATGTGTATGGCTGGCCTTACATAAAGTTACACATGATGTTTGTGGCACGGAGAAAAGACGCAGAACATTCTTAAGAAAGCAAAGGATGTGAAACAACGTGAAATGACGACAACAGCGAGAACAACGAAACACAACAACAACAACAACAACAACAACAACAACAACAACAACAACAACAAAGATTGTGTATAAGAATGAGACAACTGAGCAGCAAATTGAAATGAAGAGCATATGAGTATGAAGATGATGATGAAGAATCGTAACACTGAATCTTCAGGCATTGGATGACCCTTATGGCGGAGACGCTAAGATTAAGATGCGCACATTTTGGACAGTGGGCATCGACCAAAACAAAGGTACTCGAATAAGTGCACGAAATACCTGGAGATCAGCTAATTTCACGCACACCAAAGTTAATTAAAACCACTGTAAAAGGTAGCGAGTTACCTGTAGATGAAGGAATTCCGAAATTAAGAGGCGATTTTACTGAAGACGGCAATAATTGGTTGGACAGGAAAACAGACGTCGTACTACAGCGACATTTTAATTGGCTGAAGGATATCGCTAAGATGGTGACATTTTGAGTTAACTGACGTACCAATGAATTCGGTAAGATGAGAAAAAAAAAGTAGTATGGGCCGCATCTTAAAGAAGCTCATGCAGAACTTCTTCAAAATTTACTAATTCTTACAGCATCAACAACTTTCAAAGGAACCTTATAACCGAAGTATTGAACGTTTGAAACCTCACAAACTCTTAAGACTTTATGAAGACATTAAATGACTCCAACCTATACTATCTTCCATAAGACAGAAATAGTTAGGCTAATTTGTGATCTAATTGGACACATTTCTTACGTATTATCTTGCTTGAGAAGTGTTTCAATGATGCAAAATAACGATTCTATACATAATTTGTCAGTTTCTAAATGTTTTTTTAAGAAAATTTGAAGACATTTTAAAAATATAGGAAAAGTGTACAAAAGATGTAACAACATAAAGTTAAGACTTAAAAGATAGCTTAGAAAACTGTGAATATAAACATTTCCTTTTCAGTTTCTTAAAAACCACAATTTCTTCGGCCTTGGTTTCAAAGAAATTCAAATCTTAGCTAAACAAAACATAAGAAACAAACTTGATCGATAAAATTCGTTTCTTATAGGCCATTTAATCGAATTCAGTAAATTCACTTCTAGTCGAGTTGAATGGCGAGCCTCATCTTAAGACATCGAAGCTTGGTCAACAAATCAGACTAAACCAATTCATAAATCCTTAGATTGATGCACAATCAGGACGTGGTATCGAAATGCAAATGAGACGCTATGGAATACAGATTTGGAATTGGACTCACCTTGATCCGATCGTGTTGAGCTGATGGATAGAAGCGTGATGAGCACTCCCACGATGAACGATGCAGCAACCACTGTCATTATTTATGTTTTTATTTTAGTTTTTATGTTTTATGTTTTATGTTTTTTTTTTTTTGTTATCGTTTCGCCTGTTAATCGATAGGTGAGTATCTCTATCCCTCTATATATCTAACCACAATGAAACGCTTTCAAAATGCGTGTTATTTATTTGTTTGTTTGTTTTTTCTGCTTGTTTTTCCGTGTTTTTTTTTTTTTTTTGTTCTTTTTTCTCTCTGAAATGTTTTCCCTGCCCTATGTTTACTTAATGTTTCACTGTTTGGATGGGTTTTATGTGTGGCTTATGTTGTTCAGTGGTAAAATGTAAATATTTGACGCAGATTGTTTGCTGTGCGACACCAATTTGCCGACCACTGGGATTTGTTTGCACAGGATTTGCATTTGAATTGCAGCTGTTGGCTGTTGTTTAGCAAGTGCAATTGTACCGTTGATCAATTATTTGTTTGCAAAGCGGCGAAAACGCACCGCGAGACCGAGGGCGGTTTTTTTTTTGTTTTTTTGTTTTTTGTGTTTTTGTTCCACGAAATAGCGCGCGCACACACACACGAGCCGACGCGACGCGACAATCGCTGCACCTTGCCAGCTGAATGCAATTTGATGGATTTACCTCATTTAATGCAGGTATCAAATGCAGAGCTCATGATGGTTGGTTTGTTTGTTTATTAATATTATTAAAATTTATGTGTTTGTTTTTGTTTTTTTTGTTTAATGTTATTTCTTTATTGGTGGATGAAAAATGCAGCCTAATGATGCTGCTGCCGTCGATGCAAATGATAAAACGGCGATGAGGCGGCGCTAATGGTCCGTTGCATGAATGTCTTTCGCGTCTATGAGTGTCTTATTAATTTAGTTGTTTTACTTATATTAACTTGTTTCATTACTTGTGAACCTTTCTCTCCGTCTCACAGCTAGAGCGATTTTTTTTTTTCGTTTTATGGTTCGCCTTATTGCCTTTTTGCAGAGTCTTTAAAATCCGTCGCAAAGAAGAATTTCTCGTTATTCAGTGCAATAATTTGCGCGTTCGCCTGTCCCGCTATTGCCTGCCTTTTTGTTGGTGTTTTTTTTCTGTTTTTTTGTTGTATTTTCGTTTTTCCTTGTTGTTTGTTGTCGTTTTGCATTGAACTGTGAGGTCTTAATCAAGTTTTAAGGCTCTCCAAATGCTTGCTGTTGTATTCACTTAGATGCGTGTAAATATATTCGATAAGGTGTGGTGAGACATGCTTAAAATTTGTATATAAAACAAATCTCGGTAAATCGCTGGATGGCTGTTTAAATTCACTTTTTTTTTCCAATCGGACTGGTGTGTTCGTTGATGAAATGTAGGCCGACTTATGGTGAGATTCTGTAACAAGAAAACGAAAAATCATTTTGTTAGAAAGGACATTCAGTTGATTGATTATTCAAAAATTATTGTTAATGAGTTGAGTTTAAACGGTTTTTCTTTTGTTTTGTTTTTTGCTTTTTTTTTTTTTTTCATAAAACAGCCTTGAGACAAGTATTTCCAAAGATTTGTTACACTTCAGTTTGTGACTGAATATGATTGAAGATAATTTATTGTTGACTAAACGCTTGCCTTAAGCATTTGACGAGTGACGAGTGACGAGTGTTGCAAGTGAGTGACGATGAAATGTCTCCTGCAAGGTCAAGGAGAAACGATTATCTTGATAACATTTCATCGCTTTCTTCGTTTGCACTTGTGCTACACCGCGCCCTATTGAACTTTTCAATGGCCGTTTCTTGTTATCTAAGCAAGACATGATAAATCTTTGACTTATGTTATAGACACAACAGCCGTATTGAGACGACAAGATTGTGGCCAATTCACTGAGCTTGTTTTTCGATGAATTGATGTGATTCGAATTAAAACTTTCAAATCTAGTTAAATTAATTAAATCATAAAGTAACATGAATATTGTGCCGTTATTAACATAAATATGTTTGAAGCACTTGCATAACCACCAATTATAGTTGATTGGTATTTTCGTGTGTAATTTAAAACGCAGCGCCGCGCTACATTTGCAATTGAAAGTACATATGAGTAATTTATGTTCTCATATGTTTAAAGATTTACCTTCATTGAAGTAATATTCAATTTCGTTTCGATTTCTAATTACAATCAATCCGATTGATGTGCAAAAGCAAAAATTTGTTCACGAACAAAAGAAACAAAAAACGTCTTCCTTCACTGAAGTGAAATAAATTGAATTACGACCTTAAGATTGTTTGCAACGAAGAAGAATTGCGTTACAGAATTGGCAGACACACAAAATAAAATCATCAATGAACAACATTTTCACTGGACAAACGAAACACAAATGTTCTCAATTATGAAACATCTTAAAGACAAAAACCAGGAGGGAGTCAAACATCGACGTGATTATGTTAAGCAGCCACAAAACTCACATAGAAAACGAGGAGGCGACAAAGAACTGTAATGATGCATAATAATCTGAAGGAAGTCATTCAGGTCCAATATCTGTACGTCACAATTCAATTGATGAATCAACCGCGGCCACCGTTAAACATGATAAGACGGTATCGATAACAAATCACTTGGCACAGCACAGCAGCTTGAAAACCGTTCTCAAGTCGATGAATATTTACAATACACAAGACAGACGACTGCACGACCGCGATGCAACCGAAATAAAACAAAACACTTTGCATAACAATTAGGCAATCGAAAAACGTCTTTGCCCGCCAGCCTACGTCTCAGCGGCCGTCGTCGCTGTTGCGGCGCGCTGCAGCCACATCACGCAAAAGCATTTATTTAATCTTATAATTGTTTATTGCATTTATAGCAATGCGATCACAACATAACATTTGATTTGCCGTGGAGGCTGTAAGGTATGGTGAGGCAGCGCGAAACTGAATGCCACAAAGAGGGCAGAAAACAAATAAAATATGTAAACACGACACGGTAAGGCGAACGGTCGCGAACGGCGGTCTGGGCCGGTCTGGGAGGCCTGCAGCTCGCGCAATTCGGAAAATGCCACCGCCACCACACCACCAGCCAATATGGTCTACAAGACGTTGAGGTCTAAGTTGTTGTCGTGTGTGTGTGTGTGTGTGTGTGTGGTGTTCATGCCGTTTTCGGCGATTTCTCACCACTATACGGCTCGTATACCTGGCCAAGATTGAAGTCGCGATCACTCACTTACACACGCGGAATTCCGCAGCATCGTAAACAATGCACACTTGTCTTATGAAGACAAGATCCCGATAGGGATCTATTGACATCGAATACGGACTGAGTCTACAATAACAGAGGCCAGCCGGCTCAAGTGTTTTCGCTCGATCGCCTTAAGTCAACTACTTCAGTGGACAGCCGAATACCAACTAAGGCGTTCGTCAACTTACTGGAAGCGCGAAACTTTAATATCTTGGTGTCATCGCTAAGCTTTCACACGCCCACCACACCCAAACTTATCTTGTCTTAGGACAATTGTGTTTGTATGTCTGCCGTGATGCGAATGCATTCGCTGCACTGTTGCAGCGATTGTGACACTGCCATTGATAATGAACGGCGCGAAAAATATCGCGCTGTTTTATTAACTGTTTTGCGAGCCGTTGGATATTCGCTGACAAGTGGAAAATTACATTTCTTAACGTTGAATGGAGTTCAGAAACACCGTTAAGTCAAGAAAATACTCAGATTTTCATTTGATTTATGTTTTTCGTTTTGCTAATTTGAGGTCCTAATTGTTTTTGTTTTCTTTTTTTTTCTTAAAACTATTACATTTGTTTTTTTTTTTGTTTATATTCACCAAAATATGTTGGAGTCTTATTATATATCTTGAAGAACTTGCTGATTTTTGAAACTTTCAGGGATATTTCGGGGAAGTTTTTTATTGTTTAAACAATTTTTTCATTAATTTCAACTGTACTGTCAAAAGACTTGCAGGAAATGTTGATTTTATACACCTTCTAGGGATTTCAAGGAAATTTTTCTAAATGTTCAATTCATTTTAACGACATCTTCATTAACTTCTTAAAAAACTGAAAAATTTCATTTCATTTTTTGGTGTTTTGCTGTATAATATTTAAGGACGAGACTCTTAACACTGAAGGCATTTCATGCGGTAAGAGAAATTTAAAGATGCAAAAATCGTCTGAGTTTACTGACCCTGTCGCACCTTCTCGTTTCATTAAACTGCACAAATGGCCTGCACATAAATGTAATTATGCAGTTTGAACAACAACAACAACAACAACAACAAAAATGCAATAAAACAAAGCGGCGATTTTTGTTGAAAGGCTGCACACAGTTTTGGCGTAACTATACCGCCTTGGCTTTTGTCTACAGATGTGCAAAGCTCCAGACAACAGCATACGTGACGAATTGGCGTTTCACCAAACATATTGATATGTAGGGATTCTTTTCACATACGATTTGTGTACGTTCAACATAATAAAATGAAAGATGATGAGGGCAACAAAGGACTGATGCAGCATAAAAAGTCCACATTTTAAATGAAGCCCATTATTATGGAAATTTAAATTGTTTTTAAGCAGACTGATTCTCACCAAAAAAAAAAACAAAAAAAAATTGAAGAGAAATAACTAAAAAAGGTAACAATTGAAGAAATACAAAATTTTTATGGCTTTTTGCCCGAAAAAGGCTCGTTAAATGTTTAAATGGGTGCAAAGGATCGCTGCTAATGAGACCAAAATCGATTTGCAGTAAAATCGGCATATGTTTTAATATTCGCTGATTTGGTGGTGGGAAGACGTTTTCACCAACGTCTTAAGCATTGAATAACAATTAAAACAATCATCACAGAGATCCGCTTGGATCCTTTTTAAGTGTTCGAGGCAAAGATCTGTAAAGAACGTATCAAAGGCATTGTGTTTGGCTAAAGGCCCTTAAGCGGTACTTAAGAAATATGTGCGAATATAGAAGGTGCGAGGCAATAGCGTCATACAAGACATTCTACGTAAGACACACCGAAAGGAGATGCACTTTCTGTGGCAAACGGCACAAGAGAAGTAACTCAGCAGAAAGTGGTCGCTCCTTTGGGCTGAAGAACACTTAACTATTTCTCAGAAAAACTTTAAAAATCCTTTTTACAAGCAATTGATCAAATAGGATGTGGGACATTTTTTTGTACAGGGTTTGATACACACAAATGTCCTTGAAATACGTATTTTACTAAAATCAACAAAAAACAACAGTGACGTGTAAATTAAGTACAATTGTACTAAACACATAAAAACCATTTCAATCAATTAAAAACTATTTAAGAAATACGAAAGAAACAATTTGCTTGTAATTTGTATTTTGATTGGCGGCAAAGATGAACTGCTGAACAATTAACATGTCATTGCAGCAGAGAAACTCATGCATCACACACGCGCATTTCCACATTAGACCGCGCCAGCCGGCACATAACTACCTACAGTTATGCATATATGATTGAAATCGCTTTCAATTATTTGGCAATGGGCGCGACTTTTTCACCTAAGATGATGTGTCATCTGATGTTTCTTTCTATCAAATTTACAAAGCACATAAGGTAAATGTAATCACGCCAATTAATTGTTGCATAATAGGCGAGTCCAAGAGCTCACCCAGAGACGCGCAGAAGAAGTTCGGACGTGTTACAAAAGTCATGTGAAGACGGCACACAAAACATCTTGCGCGTCGTTGCGAAAGCTAACCAAAAAGTGAGAGGCGCTGAGACTGCCTTCTGGATTCTATCCGTGGCTGGAGGCGTGCGTGCAAATTGTAATTGAATGGCATCAAGGGAGCTGCCATGTGCCCAACATCGACGCATTTTGCCACAATCGAATAGCAAATGGCTGGACGATAATTGCGCTTCAAGGCGACAGGAACAAGGAACATATCTTAACATTATTGGGTATGAACATGAGAATTGTGGCGAGGCAGCGTGTCCAAAGCACATATAGAAATCCAATAATCAGGTGGCATGCATAATTAATCAGATTCAGATTCGATTATCCCGAATCAGGTTGGTACCTTTGCGGGTAATCTGAAACATTGAACGCCAACGGAATAATTGGAACAAGAAAAAAAATGATTGACATTTCGCAAAACAACAACAACAACAACAACGAAAAATGGATCAGCTTCAGTTTACCACCACTGGCCACTTACTGTACTGACAGTCCAACCGGTTTCAGGCAAATGGAAGTTCCCTTTTGCTGGATTATTTCATAATTTAGCCATCATAATGGCATTTGTTGAACGGTGCATTTTCGGCCAAATAAATCACAATTCACAGCTTAGACATTCCACTTGAGCACACAATTGCCCATATTGCATTCGGAATTTTGGACGCAGCCTCTGGAGTGCGGCGGGTACATTCATGAATTGCTCCCTCCCTATACCATCCCCCCCACACACCCACCTGCCCTCACCCCGTTTCTATTTGTAAGCTGCCTAAATGCCCTTGAGTATGTGTTTTCACGTCTTTCACAGTGAGCCCTCTCCATCTTATGCCAATTCGCATCTGCTTATGACCGAAATTATGTTGTATGTTGTATGCCATTGAAGCGTCTGGCCCTACTCAACAATCATGACATTTTGCATTTGTGCACCTCAATAGGATCGGCCGAGTTGTTTCTTACAATTTGTGCAATGCTAATAGCCATTTAATTCATAATTGTGTATTTAAGATGCACACTGAAGAAAATGTGTTCCCTTTGTTCAGTGCTGCCCCTTAAGATTGAATTTGAGCATTATGTTGTTATGTGGTTGTCACACTGAGGAGCCGCCGGTCATGCCACAAAATTCAATGAATCGTTTAATGTTTTTTATGTATGAGCATGTTTAAATGGCTAGTGTAAAAACGGTGTAATTTAGACAGTTTACCGTCTGCAAAACTGTTTTATTAATATTATTTTTACCGCTCCAATTGTTTTAATACCCGAATTGATAATTAGACATATTTTAAACGGGTTTAAGTATTTGCTCGTGTTAAACGAGTTTTAATTTGTTGTTAGTTTTGCACTTTGAACTGACATTTGGCAAGGAAAATAAAAACATAATGAACAATTTAAACTCATTTTGACAAGAACTGAGAGCAGTTGATAAACAATTAATTTAAACTCGTTTAAATAGCTGGTGTGAAATCCGTATTAAGCGAATATGAATGGCTGCCAAATGGTATGCTGATGAAGCGACCTGGTGAGTTGGAATGAATATGCGAGCGAATCACTCATATCGGGGGCCCACAGCACATGTGGCGCTCTAGAAATCTCACCATGCATGGTAGCAGTGCGGTAATTGAATGCAGCCACACTGTCCCCATGGGTCTTTGAATCCTCGCAGCCAACCAAACAAGAGAGACGAAAAAGCGGAACCCAATCCGGCACAATCAGGCCGAGCGCGACATACGCGAATAGATACGCGGTACGCCACACCGCACAAACGGAACGCTAAATTCAGACACCCAAATTGCAAATCAATACAAGAATTACCATAAATACACGAAATCGATTATTTCCTTATACACCTTTGTTGTTGTTGTTGTTTTCGGGCTGTACTTTGTGCTCAGAATGAGTCCCACTGGATGACTTAAAGTTAAAGTGATCAGGCAGTTTTGTTGCTGCTGATATATTGTCTTAAGACGTTTTCAGACGCTTATATAGCTTATGCTTCTGCTGTATGTTTTTTTCTCTGCTGTTGTTTGGGTTTTGTCTTGTGGCTTTTTGAAGTTGTACACCTTCGTTTCATCTTGAACGTTCATCTACCATCCATCCGCATAAAATGAGTCCACACACGCGCTGCCTTTTCAATTAGGCATATACATATTATACAAGTAAAGCTCAGTCATTTGAGGAGCGTGGGCTCGCTTCTTTTTCCTTTTCTTTTCTTTTCTTTTCTTTAATTTTTTTTTTTTTTGTTTTTTGTTCTTCGGTCGTCTTTCGATTTGGCTTTTTCTTCAGTAAATTTATTTTGGACAAATGTTTGTCGCACTGTGGCCGACGGGGGGGACAGTAGGGGGTTTGTTGGTTTGTTAATTTCTTTGAGACAGCACAACTTAAATGCCGACAAAGGTCTATCTTACTGGACAGATTGACTCGAATCGAAGATAAACAAAAGCCTTGTGTACTAATTGCGCTAATTTATTGAGACACGACGTGAATCATTGTGGCGGATTTCATATTGTTTTTGGTTTCCAATTTGGTGACACATTGCAGTTGTTACTTTGGGAACTGGATTGATCTTCTGGTGCAATGAAGGTGGATGGACGTTTCCAAGATGAATCAGTATTTAGAGTAAATGTTGCTAATTATTGAATGAAATGTTCAAACTTAAATTCGACGAAGAGATAAGCAAATAACTTCTAGGAATCGTAATCTTGTGGGTTTTCATTTAAATACAACCAAATCTTAAAGTGATTCATAAGAACAAGAATGTCTTTTAAGATTATTATGTATTTTAAGAAGGAAAATGTTTCCTTTAAGATCTTTTATTTAAACTAAGTTGTGTTTATCAAAAATCCATTTTATTGTGAAATAGTGAAAATCTTCAAGAAATAAATGAGAATTTACACCATTGAATGATTGTGATAAAGAAGTTCTTTAAGAAATCCTCATAATCGGAAAACTTTTACTCAACAAAGAATGGAAAGCTTAATATTAATGTTAAGAATAAATACATTGAGAAATCTTTCTTTCAAAAATGTGAAGAAATCATTAATATTAATGTTAGAAGACAACCTATTGATTGTTTTACTTTAGACATCGTATTGAAACCAATAAAATTACTTCAAGTTTGAACAAAATAAGGAATGTTAGATAAGAACACTAAATGTCTTCAAGAAACCATAAATTCATCTAAACTGAATTGGGGCTTTGCATGGTAATTGATTACAGAAGAGACGAAATCTTGTCGTTTCACTGACAATTTGATCCGATTCTAATTAAGAACTCTTTAAGAAATTTGCTAAAAATTGTTGTTCCGAGAAAAAGAAAACAATTTGTATAAGATCCATCTCAAATCATTTTCGTGAATTCTGTGTAACAGTAAAAACATTCTTTGACAAACCAAGATAATTAATCATTCAAATCGTGAAGCCAATCCCGAAGGATTTCAACCGATTCCCAAATTACATTGAATCCTTTCATGTTTGATTAACAAACGATGGACATCCTTATTATAATTTAATGGACACTGAATCCAATAAACAAAAAACCGTCGAAGATGGACAAAGTCTTAACATTGGGAATTGGAAAACTGAAGCTCAACGGGCAAGTATATCATCATTTATGTGCCAAAATCCCTTTTCAGATTTGATGATGTCTCGGTGCCTCTTCTTTACTTTTTTGTGTTATCTTCTTCTTTTTGTTTTTGGTTTTGGTTGTGTTTCTTTTAATTTGATAAATTCCCTCAATTACAGGCAAACTGTGATTGAGGAGATGGCCGTTGGCGCAACCCGACAAACACGAAGAAGAAGACAAATCAAAGGGAAAACATAACGAGACTGCAGCCCACAAAGTAAATCGGCACAAACATAAACAATGACAATTCGTTTCTGTCTTCCTACATGTGCAGCTTGGCGTATGTTTCGTCCACATATCTGTTGGCTGCGTTTGCGGTTTAGCTTGCACCCATAAAACGTAATTTGATCTGATGCCATTGCCACAAACATGTGGATTGGCTTGGCCAGATTGTATGGGACACAAATGCAAAAAGGTGCATAAGCACTGCAACACACACGTGAAATGCACTGCAGTTGGCCAGATTTGCATGGCAGCCTCTCCAATGTGCCGACAGCGTCGTCGCGTCGGTAAATCTTAAGAGGACACACTGTGTGAGCATTGGCCCAGCCGAATTCGCTTCGCATCAATTTTTTTTAATTTCTTCGTCAGTCATCCCAGTTACAGGGGCAATTCAGCACTAAATCCGTTTCATTCAATTGGTAATTGATCTTGGGATGATTGTCACATCCAAAACAAAAAATAAAAAAATAAATTCAGAAAAACAGGATACAAAAAATAAATGCTTTATGCCACAGTTTGCCGAAGCAATTGCTAACCTTTTTCCTTTGAGTCCACACGATGACTTGTGCGTCTCCACCTCCTCCTTCTCGCACTGGGGGCTGCTTGTATGCACTTTTTTTGTGTTTTTTTTTTTGTTTTTTATTTAATTTTTGTTGTTGTTGAATATTATGTTTTCATGTGTCTGCCGCTGTGTTCTCTTCTTGTCTTGTATGCTCGCTACCTCCCCGGCCGATTTGGTGTGCGCCTTCTTCACTGCTGTTTGGACACAACAGCACCACTAACAATACCAACAACAACCGCAACAACAACAACAACAACAACAACAACAAACGTTTCGTTGATGCCTTCTTGCACTTCTTGCCTTCTTCCAACAATTTTTCCTTTTTTTCGTCGGATTTTCTGGTGTATTTTGGCCCGCGAGTACACACAAAGTGAATGGCAATAATCCCGCGACCGCGACGTTTTGCTTTGATGTGTTTTTAATCTTCTTTCTTTTTTCTTTTTTTTTTTTTGGTTGTTGTTATGTTTTCCTCTCAACTCACTTCTTCACATATTTTTTTCCTGATATTCTTCTTGTTGTCGCTGGTGTTTTCGTTGCTGCTCCTGCCCGGTACGAGAGCCACACACGCCGCACACGTTCAATCAAATTATGTTACTGCGCCAGGTTCACACGCCAAAAATAAAAAAACACACACGCCAAAGATTTCCAACAGCGGGGAAGAGAGTGTCAGAGAGATAGTAGGTGGCTGGAGGGGTAGTGGTGGGGTTTTTTTTTTGTATGGGGTATGCAAGGCTCACCTGGCTGGAATAGTACAAGAGCCCGCACAACCGCCCAAAAACTGGCAAGTCCACGGAGCTGGCTGTCTGGTTTGTCAAAACAAATTGCCTGTCACTTGAGTGCACTGTTTTTGGTTGTATGGAAAGGTGGTTGGTTCTTGATACGGGGCAGGGAGGGGGGGGGAGGTAAATTCCATAGGATGGTGGCGGTGATATGGTGATGTGGTGGCGACAGCGGATGAAGATGGGGGACGATCTGTCGCCAGGAGTCTAGGACACTGCACAAGCACTGCCAACCGAGCCGCCGTCGTCTTGTTTTGCGAACAAACGTGAATGAAGTCGCGGCCGTCTTCAGTAATTGTTTTCTTGTTTTTTTTTTTTTTGGGGGATAGCCCCCTACACTTAATTGGGTAATTGGCGCGTGTACACCCCGCACAATGGCCAGATGCCAAAACGGTATTCACAGGCACAGGCAATTTTTTTCGGCGATTTATTTATGGTTTAATTCAAGGGAAACACGAGCGTCGCACCAACGAATCGCCATTTTGGATATTCTTTACTTGTTCTTTGATATATCTTTTCATTATTCTTCGGCTTTTCAATTTGCCTGTTTGCCTTTGCGCTGGAGTTGATATGTTTTGCGATTGCACTGGCGATTGGCGTGAAGTTGGTGCCCATTGCCAGCTGTCATCTCGCTTGACAGGTGCAATCAAATTATGGTTTTATGTACAGTTGTTGGGCGATTCGTCGAGATGGCGCTGACTGATCTTGGACACACACCACGGTGCCATACTTAAGACGACTGACTAAGTGCTTGATTCATATTGGCTGACGATGTCCTTATTTGTCGTTACACCGGCCAGAGCTGGCCGATTCTTTTAGCAGCACTTGTTCTTTCTGTTCTGGCAT
>JANSTS010012558.1:0-41809 GCA_026546915.1 Sylvicola fuscatus
AAAAAAAAATTATTAGGTAAAACGTGTGTTAAGATTTTTTCGATCTCACTCCTTATATTAAAATGGGGAAATGTTTCAATAAAACGCTAGAGAATTGTGAAAAGTACTTTAAATGAAGTTGTCGATTTATAATGTTTTAATTAACTAAAGATTCTACGGTATGAGTAAAGCATATATTAAACTTGTTTATTTGTAACTGTTAGGTTGAATGCATCGATAATCGCATTAAATCGTTTTTTTCGTATCTCTTTGTGTAGAAGGTAAAAGTTCACGTATCTTTTTGTAAAAGGCGAGCTTACACTCGCATTTTTAGCAGATTGACACGCACATCACGTCGCATTGCGCACACCCTACATAAAGAAAATGCCTCTAAAAAGTCATACACATCCACTTACTCGTATTTTTGCATAACAGATTTGAAAATTCCAAAACCAATGTTATAGATAATAATAAGCCTGTAACACGTTTTTCCCAAGAAATACCAAACGTATGATAAATTCGGATGAGAAGGCTTGTCAAGCACCACTTTAGGGGGCATTTCCGGATTGTTAGACAATCGGCCAACCCAACATTAGGGTGATAAGAAGTTGTTGGATTAATTTTTAATGCTGTAAACAACTGGTCGAATTAAAATTGACTTAAAAAAACTTTCTTTTGCTTTGCCGAAACTAATGAATTTTTTAAACTTCTAAGATGAAGCGTTTGTTCCCGGATAAAATTAACGTCACCTCCAAGGTGTATGTGTATTTTGAGACATAGTTGTTACTCGTACCTTTCCTTAAGGATTCTTAACGAATTATTTGGTTAGTATATTGGTATATAAGCTAAAATTATCTAAGATATTAAGATAGGATAATATTGACATTCATTTACAATTTGAATTTACATTCATATAATCAAAACATTAAGGTGTTATAGCGCATGCCAATACATTCTGATCCGCACAAAAATTTATGAAATCAAGGGTGTGTCAAAACATGGATTTTTAGCCAACAAAAAAATCGGATTACAAGATTATAAATATATATTCTGTCACCCTTTTGTTTTGTGTAAAACGAAACTTTTATGAAATAAAAATAGATTTCATTTGCGAAAATCAATGAACAATACCACAAGGACGAAAACATAATCCAGTAATAAAATCGCGTTTGTTCGGCAATCGGCACGTTGGGAAAAGTAAAATAATTACAAGAATTCCCCTGTAATAATCAGATAACAAATAAAAATGCAGCACCACGACAGAAAAAGTTATGCGTAAATCTGAATGTTTTCGAAATTTGACTAAGTCTCTGAGCCCCACCGATTATATTCAATACCCGACCCACTTTAATGATATTATTGGTGTGTTTATGAATTTATGGACACTTTGTTGTTTGTTATGTGTATCATGACAAAAGTAAAAATTGTGACATCAACAATTAATATAAGTGTGACGTGGTAGCTATTTAACCACGTTTTGCATTGACTTTGGCGGCTCTAGTGCGGTAATAAGACTCGTAAATTAGCTGTTGCACCATAGCCTCATTTAAATATGTATTGTGTTATATTCATTCAAGACCGTTCAAGACAGGGGTTGTCAGAAAATGTTTCCGCGGCAAGATTAAATACATTGTATTACCGCCTTTTCGTTTTATTTGTATAAAAATATCAGTTTATATAGGAACCAAAATATATTTTTTCTATAAAATGTTGTTAAATAATTGTTTTAGTATAGTACACTGAACCGTTTTTTTCTAAATTCCTTCTAACCGTAACTCGTTTTTCCATAAAACATTAAAGCAATCCTTGTATACCACCGAAATTGGCCAAATACTGGCACAGGGATGCCTTTTAGTAAACCCCATCACTTATAACCGCAGCGCCTACGAACTCCCTTAAAGAAATGGCAATCGTGTCTTTCCACCCATTCATTATTTTGTGCGTATTACTTATAATGTTAGGTGAATTTAATTCTCATTCATTTCATAACAATAACTTCACGCAATCACGCGATCCTCTGTAATCCAAACAGCTTGAAGTATTCGCCAGATAAAACATTTATGGGTAACATCATTTTAGGTGTTGAGTCCTTAAGTATGCACACAGCTGAAGGCGAGCAGCGGCGAGGGTGGTTAGGTGCTTTACATGTTATGAAAAATATGCGCTTACGGAAATTATGAAATTAATTGCTCTAAGTTGATAAACAGACAGTTCTTGTATTGTACATGCGCGCTTGAGATGTGTTAAAATTCTTAAATCGATACAAGCTATCATGTACAATATTTGCATGCGTTTATTTTCATGTACTTGTACGTACCGAAACTCATATATGCCGACTCGCAAGAATTCAAATTTAAGGTAGGCAATATTGTACCCGTAGTTGTAAAGTGTACAGTAGTCGAGAGAGCAGCGCGAAGCGATGAATGAACATAATCGCGGTTGCATTTTTCGCACTTCGTCAAGGATATGATTTGAATATAAAATGATTGGCACGAACAGTGTTGCGTCTGTTAGGGTTGAAAAGGAAAACCTTTGTGAGAGGCAGACGAACCCACGCACAAACAGATGTTTGGATGAAGATCAAATTGATTGAATAAGATTTTGGTATTCGCCTGCATTATTCTTAATTGATTTATTATAATTGTTTATTTATGTTATCATTTTCCGTTCGAAATAAATACTGTTCCTAACCTGATTGGATTACTTAAGCAGCTTATTGGCACTTGAATTGTGAAAATTTGAAATATTTTAAAGAGTTTCTTATCTTAACTCAATACCTGATTCGGCAACAAAAAAAAACAGTAGCACAGTGCAAAAGAAGTTTACAATATAGAATAATATATATACTACTTGCTACACTTGCCCTGACAGAATGAAGGAAGAAGGTGTACACGAAAATATTTTAATTGTTGGCCATGAAAAAGGCACAGAAAATGTTTTCAAAATTACAATTGTGACTAGAAGACTCTGCATCTAATTATAAATGCATTTGTGAACATTAGTAGTTGTATGCATACAGGCGTTTTTATTCATATGGCACAAAGGCTTTCAAGTTTCAACTTTCCGACACAGAAAATATTAAAAAGTTTGTTTTACTACAATTTTATATTTCCAAAATCAATATTTTATTAGTCTTAAATTTGTTTATACATTTATGCAAAATTTGGGAATAATTAATTTATTTAAATACAAATACGAAAATTCTGTAAACAGAATTGTAATAATACTAATTGTTGCAACCAACAACTTTAAAACACAAATTTTTGCAATCAATTCACAGTATTTTCATTTCGTTCAAAAGGAAACAAATCAATTTCATTTTCAAATGATGTCTCTCGTGTTGAAATTTATTAAGAAAACTCAACAATAACAATACGCTTTTCATATTTCAGATAAGGCATTTGCCAAATGATTTTTCTCAAGAAATAAACAAGCCTTTCATAAACATAACGTTATTAGAAAAACATTGATATTTCTTAAATTGTCTTCAAGAACTTGTACATATTCATGTCAGCTCAGGCATTGATAATGCATTTGACATTTAATGTTAATA
Organism: Sylvicola fuscatus; assembly: GCA_026546915.1. Lineage (NCBI taxonomy): Eukaryota > Metazoa > Arthropoda > Insecta > Diptera > Anisopodidae > Sylvicola > Sylvicola fuscatus. The sequence continues at coordinate 3,533 of JANSTS010012558.1, forward strand.
ATTATGTATGTTCTGAACAGGAAACCAAGTCCAATGCAAAAAGGAACCCACGTCAAAAAGGCCGGGCGTTTTAAAGCAAATAGATTGTAATGTTTCATTAACACAATTTAAAAGATAAGAAACACTGCACGGGGGCCGGCGCCTAAATTCATAAACTATCCCTATGCAAAGAGAATCCAATAATATTTTAGTAAAGTTGTATTATTCAACTCTTAGTATTAGTTGCATGTTTGTATAGAAAATTAAACTCAGTGTTTTTCTAGAGATTATTATAGATTTTTCAAAATAGAACTCAAATTAGGACAAACCAACAGAATTTATGCTAATATTTTAAAAATAAAACTGTGTTAATATGTACAAACGTACAGCAACGTATCAGTTTGCAAATAGAGGTTGGTGGTGCAACAGAATCACGTTCCGCAAGTGGTCGGAGTGGGCCTTTATGGTCTGTCTTGGTGGTTGTTTTGTTGACTGCTGAGTACCCAAACAATAAAATCATGCGAAGTATCAACTTTTTTTTCTGCCATTCATCACCCCCCCAATTTTTGTTTTTGTTTAGCGGGTGGTTTCTCGTTTTTATCGGCGAATATCACAGGCCAGCTGTTGAATATTTTTCCGTTTTATTCGCTATGGAAAAGACACGGTTTTCGCCATTGCCTGCTAGTCTTAGCGCGCTTGTAAATAACGAACAATAAATATTAACAGGTTGGGCTGAAGCGATCAACAGAAAATTTGGTAATGCCTAATAAATTTTGTTGTTGTTCGTTTTTTGTTTTCTTACATGATGTTCGGGTGATTGTGAATTACCAATTTATCGATTCAAGAAGAGTATCAAATTTAAGTAAAAAAAAATTTTGCAGTTTTATAATCTCATTTTTAAAATGTAAAATAAGAACAAATCAACTTACCCTTAACAAGCGTCAATATTCCCAGCGGCATCACCAAAATGGCGACCATTAAGTCGGTAATTGCAAGTGACATTAAAAAGTAATTAGTCACATTTTGCAAGCGTCGCTCCCACGCGATGGCCAAGCACACCAGTATGTTACCGGCAGCTGTTCCGAACACTAGGACCAGCGCTGACAGAGCCCAATAGTTGTTGAATATGTCATCAGCGTACCCACCACTTGGCACATCATGATTTGGCGTCAGGTCGCCACTAAAATCATTCATGGATGTGCTGTTGGGGATGAACTCGGTGTCATTGTGTGCCGGCATGGTGTCATTCTGGAGTGCTGCGTACAGACCGCTGTCGCTGTGACCCGATGGCAACCAGAGGAAGATCGGTGACTTGTGAAAAGCATCTGTACTCTTCTCCATACCGTCGACTTGGTGCACTTATTTGTATTTATATTGTTGAGCTGGGTTTTTTTAAAGAATAATAAGTAACAGTAACACCGGTGGGCTGGAAACTTTTGCCGTATTATATGAATTCGCACTTTTCCAAATTGAATACTCAACGTCAACACAATAAACTACATTTTGTAATGTGCAATATGTGGCTGGTACTCACATACTCGTCAAAACAACCGACGACAGTCACGCACTCAATTGCAAAACAATTTTTTTTTGTTATTTCTGTAGATGTCGGGAACATGTTAATGTTTTTCTTTTACTTTTTCCCCCTTCTTTTGTGGTTTTTGTGTTCGCCCTCTCACCGCCGCGTCGCTCCGCACCAAATGGTAATTTTTGTTTCAACGCTTTTTTCGCACCTGATTTCCCTAAGCCATTCCCTTATTTATGCGATGAGCAATGCGGTTGATGTTTGATGGGGTGGGTGGCTTGCACGCGTGTCGCTCAGTCGCCGCTGCTTTGTGTATACTGTTTATAATTTTTGTGATGTTCACATGTTACACCGCAGCTTAGGGGTCAGTGATAAAACGCAAATCTCTGCTGATGTATGCCGAACAACTGGAATGAACGGATAAAAAGAAAAACACTGTATTTATTGCTTTTTTTAAGGTTTTTGTTTTGGTTCGGGCAATTTGCTGGATGACTGTATTGATTGCCGTGAACGGGTTGAAAGAACGGAGTTGCTTGCATCGACTGGCTATCAATCAAGATGCGATTTTCAAATGATTAAGTAAATTAATTATCGGTTCGAGTAACTAAATATTAGGTTTGTTTCATTTATTTAATTGATTAGTACAACAGGCTCCCTAATTACTAAGCAAATCGTGGATTGTAGTACATGAAATGAACGTGCGCCGCTGAGTGATTTTGGTAAGTCAACCGGTTTTTTTATAGAATTTTTACAAAGATTTGATAGACACTTAATTTTGACGTAGAGAATGTAAATCGCTTTGCTAAATTTTAATACAAATTCGTTTTTATTGTTCTTATATGAAAAAATAATAGTTTGAAAAAGAATAACAAAACTCGATTTTCATAAACATAAATCTAGAACTTTATACAAAACAAAAATTAAAATAGTGAGATATTTAATTAAAAAATTGAAAGAAAAGCAATAACGCTTTAAAGCGATTTAATTAGGCTAAATATGTATCAAGGCAAAGCGCAATAATTTGTAAGCCCCGCGCCGAATTGCTTGAAAATGGAGAGAAATTGCGTGATGCGTGTATTTACCGTAATCCCTATAGAATATTGATACTAAACAATCTGTCGGTGTGTACTTAATGTCTTGCGCATTTTATCATTGCCGAATTTTATGGCCTTGTCACCATTAAAATGAATGTTAATTGATTGAGGAGTTTTCAGATTCGATGACGTTGTAGGACTTGATTTCACATTTCGCCGATTTGTGCGGTTGCTGAATATTATTAATATGAATTTTATTGTGTATAAACTATTACAACAATTTTTTCCTGGTGTTATTTAGTTTGGTTATTAATTCTATTCACAATTACATTTATATTAAAATATTCTATTTGCTATGGAGAAAACATATAGTTTTATAGAAAAATTAGAAAAATTCAGACGATATAGAGAGCAAGAAATGATCTTTGTTTTCTTGTTGTATATACATCTTTAGACAACCTTATATTGAAAGAGTATTGACGTTTAACTGATTCATTGCCGAAGAATACGGTCAGCTGAGTTATTTATTATTAGCTTTTTAGAATAACAAAACATATACTTTTTATATCTACTGATAACCTAAAAGATCTGCTGTGGTTTGGTATTTTTCTTGAACTTGGAAACATACATTATTTACGATAAAAACACAAGACAGCACTATACATACATTTCAAGTTCGAAATATTTTTCCTCCAAGGCTTATTTATGTCTTGGATATGAATGCAATTTTTACTTTAAATTACTTTGACTTCAAAGCTGCTCTTGCTGATATGTAATCCAGAAAATTCATAATAAGAAAATTTCTTCATGAAAAACAAAGTTTAAAATTCAAAAATTTAACTAAACAAATTTAAAAAAAAAGTAATGTGCATAGTTATTGAAGATTAAACTTCAGCAGTGCATCGACTTAATGAGATGCATCGACTTAATGCAAATACTTACACTCAAGCCTTATAATTGATTGCTCCCTAAAACAGCATCGTGTGTATAATGTGAAGTATTGTTGAATGAAAAATTTTAAAAATTTCGCTCATCAAATCTGCACTTTAGCTATATAGTGATGTGTAATGTGTATGCACCTGCACGAGTAAGCAAGCTCGTCTTTGAAGTTTAAACATTAATTATTCATTGAATGTGTATGCGAATTGCGCGAGTACGTGCACTGTGCATGGCGTTTGAATTTCCAGGCACTTCGCGGAAAACACCGTCTGTCGCCGACCGTCGACGCTGTCACCATGGCGGAGGCGGCGACTAACACAGACTTTCGCCAGGCAAACGAAATTTAGGCTGCTTTCCATTAATTACGGCACACATTACAGAGGATAATACAACATCAGAGGCAGCATAAATTATATAGAAATTTTACTATTACTAGTACACGTCATGCGAGCCGTTAGGTGAGAGTATGGGCGACATGTCTTTAGAGCTTTTGTATACGAAATACCGCCTTCGGTTAACTGTTCATCATGTATTAAGCTGATGCGATTGTGATGTACGCTTAGTTTGTAGCGATTTCATTGCACGAATGACATAGCTGTCGGATGTTATTATGAATAATGTACGCCTGTCGGCACTAATTGCTCTAGCGTTCTAACGGATCGCACTTAGATAAAGGTTTTGTCGCATTATAGGCGATCTGTAAATGTAAATTGATATGTTATGTGTCTCTTGTGCTTTGGTCTCAATTCTGATTGACAATTGATGTATCGTGCCAACTGAATATCTTACTGCAGCAACAACAAAGTGCCGTCGTCTTTAATCAACACTCCATGGCATGTCAGATTATGTTTGCGTGGGACCTTAGCAACGAACAACTATTTGTAATATTTTCGTAGTTAAAGTCATGTCCTGAGATACATTATTTAGCTTCTCAGTTTCCCGGACTCGCATTTGTTTTTTTTCGTTCCTCCCCTTTCTTCGTCTAACTGGCGAATTTAATCCCTTTATGATTAAATCTTATGTCACGAAAATCGATCCGTAATGCCATTATCAAATTTTTTCTCCTCTTTCCCGGCGCGTTTTGCTGATTGTACCACCACCCGTTTTTACATGGTATGTATGGTTTTGGATGGCAAACACCGATAATAAAAACGCTCTTTCACTTTCCACATGCAGTACGACCTTAAGTGGATTTCCATATTGCGCTGATCCGAATATGAAGACACACAAACATATAGCCTGAAAGGTGTAACGAAGGCAAGCTCCAAGCTATATATAGTTCGGGTCCTTCAAGTGTTGGAACTTTTGTTGATTGATTGACACGAATCATTTAGCCAAGAACTTTATGTTTGTTGCATTCTCGCGCATTTGTTTTTTCGCTGACACCACATATGTGCATGTGCATAATGTAGTCAGTAAATCTATATGTTTGCAATGGCAATATGTACTTCATTTAAGTTGATATGATCCGCATTTTAAACTGCATAATCCATAAAGTAGATACTCTTAACCTTAGCTGATATACTATATATAATATTTGTAAAAGTCAATGGTTTGCGGGATGTCAACAACGACGACTACGAATCTTAGTAGTAGTTGTGGCCCTTGAAACATGAACAATTATTATATAATATATATAAAGTTATTCAGTAATTAATATAGATGGCAATCATTGAAAGAAAGTTTTATTCGCAAAAAAGCATCATCACATTCGCGCTTAATCAAGTTCGCTGAAAGCTTTTCGACATATTTGGCAGACTTAACTTAAAAACGCTTTTGGCCAAACACATCATATTGTGCATCAAAATATTACTTATCTTAACATTATTATTGTGTTGTAGATAAATCATAATCCAATTTATAAGAAAACTAGGTCAATGTCACATTGCATAAAATCTTCCATTTGAAAGGTAACTGTAATTTTTCTGTGCTATTGAACCACGCGGACACGCTTCCGCTCCTTACAACCGATTCCATTCATTCGCACGTCATACGATTTTTTTTTAGTATACTCGTATATATAAAAGTCCTTTTCTCTCGGTTCCTCTCAAATCTCAATCAAAGACGATTATCAAACCCTTTTAATCCGATTAAAAAAGATTACAGAGGCGATATTTGTTCAATGGTTGGTGTTAATATTGATGTGAAAGTGTGAAAATGCGGCCCAGTGCTCGAGGCTCACGGTAGTGTGCACAATGGACATGTATAGAAAGTTTTCAATTTTCACTTTCCACACGGCCACATCCTATACCAATTATTTATAAAGGTATTACATTGTACAGCTATATGACACCTGATTTAAATTGCATTTCAATACATTACAGGAATATTAGGAGATGCTGTTAGATGAATGGGTACATAGTAGTTTGTGAATACATAATTTTAAAGTTAGCCAATTTAGTATAAATTTGATTTGTGTACATGAAATAATATGATAACTCCCCATAGTTTTCTTAATGTGATAAAACAAAAGTTATTTAAAACTTTTACCACGTTTTTTATTCATTTATACCCAATAATATACCAATAAAATGTTTATGATTGTTGGTTTGAACTCGAAAAGGATCTGAATTCGACACTTGTGTTAAGTCACTTTTTTAACAAAAACGATAAATATTATTTCAAATTTCAATACAAGAGTTAGTTTTTCACTCATAGTTGTTTAAATTTGTTTTAGTTTAAATTGTTTAAAGAGAAGAATTAAATTCTAAAAAACAGGAAAGTTCTAGTCCTATTTTTGTTAACCGTTTAAAAAAATGTATTTCAGTATACAAATCACTAGTGTTAGCAAAAAAGTCTACAAACATGTTAATAAGAAAAATGTATGCAAAAATATCTAGGAAAAAAAACTATTTGTATATAGTTAAATGCAACGTGCAGAGCAGATTGTTGTTTCAGTATCAAAAAACACATGTTTTTGTGCAGTCCAACTTTAAAATAATAAAATAAGTTTGTCTCTATTTTTTACTTCAAGATCAAAATAATTGATTATATGCATCATTAAACTGAAACTAAATGAATTCCAGGTCGTTAAAATGCAATTGTTAAAATATGCAAAATTGGAGTTGAGTCCGCGGAACTGCTAAAAGAATGCATTTATTCACAATAATAATGCATTTTCGAGAGAGGTTTACGAAACTCACATCCTCATTGGTCATTCATCTGGTCATTTTACAAGCTGCAGTTAATCTACTTTTCTTGTTTACTAATGAACAAGTAAATGCTGAAAATCTCTGAATCACGTTTAATTTGTTGTGTTTAAATTATTAATAGCGAAGTTCAATGCAATCAAAATATCAATGTCAACCCTGAATGAGGATTTAAAAACTTAAAGGCCTGTTTGCTTTGTCCACATGGAATTAAAAATGATTCAATGAGTGAATGCCATGATTTTCAGGTTTTGTTTCATTTTGGTTCATGGAATTTTATGGTCGCAAATTTATTTCGCAAGCAATATTTAAGTTTGTGGAACACCTCATTATCATTGAAAACAACCCGTTCCAGTTTATTGAAAATTGTCACAATTATTGTCATTACTGACAAAGTATCCCATGAGAGCAGCATACTGCCATTCACGAAAATTTCTGGTCGATTTTTCAGGACCCTCTTTTCCATACAAATTTGTATGAGACACATTTTCACATCGGTAGCTGCGGTAAGAAAACGGCTTGAACAACTATAGTTACTATACTAGTAAAATAAGCATAATAAGATTTAATTATTTGTTAGTGCTGATCCAAAGAATGGCCATACATTTTATTTATTTACCACGTAATATGTAACCACATAATTTGTTACTTGGAACAAGGGGGTGTCAAATTAACTACTCTAGTTATATTTACAAAAAAAAGAGGAGAATAACATAATTTATCTAATTGCTTTTTAATTGCTTAATGTCTTACAAGAAAAACTGTTTTAATCATTTAAATTTATGGTATCAAACGTTCGATAGAAATTAATCCATTAATAATTTAAAATTTGATTGTACGAATCTAATTAGTAAATTAATACACCGTATTTTATGTTTAAAAAAAAAAACATGTATATTTAGAATGGTGCCAACAATTTTGAAACATCAAAATGCAAGATGGTTAGCGATTTCACATGAACTTCTTTCAAATACAGTTTTATTGGTCGTCCCTGAAGTACTAATGAAAACGAGGAAACTATTCTTTAATGACTCAGGATATAATTCTACACGTACACATGTGTTTGTGAAATAATCTTTAATTACATCATTCATAACGGAATTGCTTGATGAAGGTCAAACAAACATAAATCATTTATAGCATAACTTTTTTAAAACCATCCCCATGTTATTGCAATAAAATTCAATTTAATTGCATGTGAGCAATTGCATGTGTGCGTGTTTGCATTTTGAGTTTTGTTAGGTAGTAGATGGATGGACAATCGTAAACGGGATTGTAGCTGGAACCGTTCTAATTCTGTTTGCAATATAAATATTTTTATGCACAATGTCCTAACGTTTTAGTGATTGTTTATGCTGATACGAGTATACGATTTGCATAACGATAAATTTGGTCGCACACAAGAATCCACCGAAATGTACATGATTCATTGCATTTAATAAGACCCATGTATATCGCAAAGATTTGCATAAATATCAAGGATTTACTCAAAGTTTCATTACAGATGTTGCGCTGAACGTTTAAGAGTGTTTGCACTTTATCGCCAATATAAAATTTTACATTTTTTTTCGTACGGTAATTTTTATATATTAGAAATTAACATCAATGCAAAATGTCCTCGCGTGTAACTTTCTGTCGGGTGATTTAGAACCGCTTTCGTTTGTTTACCACCAGCATGGTCGTCATTTGGTTTAATTTATATAATCACAAGAAAACCGACGAATTGAAATTCTTTTCAACAAACGTATTACGTAAGAGCAGGACGAATCTTTACGGCCCTTTACGGAAGAAATCGAACCTTAAATTCAGCCGTGACAGTCAATTACTTTTATCTGTGTTCATTTTGAAAAATCGTTTTAAAGAAGAACAAACGAAACAGGAGCTGACTATACAGCGGCCACAGTTAATCCTCAGAAAGCCTAATTTACTTTAAATGAAAATCCGATATGTGAATTACATGCTCTCGGCGTGCTGTATTGATTTGAAATGAATACCAATTAGAAAATTTCAATTTGGAGGTTTCTGAGTGTTTTGTGCCTATACTCCAGGCTTAAAAAAGCTAATTATAATCGTTGCATGGCAAGGACAGACACAAAATATAATATAGTAAATTCTTCCTTTTTTCAAACTAATGAATGTCTCAGGGAAATCTAGATTTGCATCATAAATTTGTTCTCTATTGTTTCAATTTTTCATAGCGAAAACAAGACTTATTGAAATTGTATATTTGCAAGACGAAGATTAAACAAACACATTTTTTATTTTGAATTTTGATCCTACAACGACGCAGATAGTGCAGCTCGCTAAACCACCAACTAAACCTTCAGCCATAATTTCGCCAATATAAACAATATTCGATATATGTATTCACAATCGTATATTGGACCGCAATGTCATGTACTGTTTACATCCATCAACAATTTCTGCCACAACCACACTACTTGGTGTCAGCTCACTCACAGCGCATTTCTACGCTAATCGACTCCTCGCTTATTTGAACAAATTGCATGTTTTTTTTTTTTGTAAACGCACGTAACGTGATATAACCTCACACTTATCTGCTGATAGCGAGCACGCCTCATTTTAATTGAAATTACTATACCATTATCACTATGGCTGTTAACATCATATGTCTTAATAAAATGTGTAAGGAAAATAATTTAAAATGCTTAGGAAAAAAAGAGCGTACAAAGAGTGAATGGAGATGAAGCAAATGCCGAGAAGTCAGTCAAGTAAACAGGATAAAGAAAATCAGGAGATAAAAAATGTAATTCACAAAAACCAAAAAGGGAACTAAAAAGGGACAGATTACTGTGGGATTCAAGTCATATAATTAAATTGATGCTAAAAGTTGGCCAATTAATATACAAGTCAATAAATCTGTACCGAAAATAAAAATAATATTGAACACATAAAAGACTGATGGGCTGTTCAATGAGGTGTCGGGCATATTTGGGAATTTTAATTTTTTATTTTTTTTTTATAATTTGACTGTTGAGTCTTGAGACAGTCCAAACTGCAGTTCATTTTACATGGATAGGTCTCAAGCTCATGCAACTTCAGCTAATTAATGTTCCCCGCGGGCGTTTTCTCGATGAAAAACGTAACATTAACATTTTAAACTGCGTAGCGACAAGGAACGTCAACCAACTTCTTAATATTTCATCTATTAAAGATGTAAATTGAAGCAACTCATATGATTTGTGTTTTATAAATGTAACTGGTGAGTATGCAACCAGTGTAATTTTATGGTTGCTTGCCAAGCTCACTGTATGGCTAAGAAAATGTCGCTTCTAATCAATCAGAGAATTATAAGGAATAATGAGGCATAAGTCAAGATAAATCTAAATAAAACTTGGCAACGCAACCGATTTGGCTTGCGAAAAAATGCCACTTTAGACGGCCACTTATTTTTCTTTAAAATATATTAAAAATGATAAACTGTACGATTTGATTAACTTACAGTAATGATTGTTCAAGTTATTTAATTACCTTTCCATTTTCTTTTTTTTACTTAAAATTATAAAACTGCAAAATTTATAACTACTGCTCACTGAACATTAAAAACACTTCAAAGCGAATCATTAATAATAGAAAAAGAATTTTTTGTCAAGTTGGTATCTGCAGTTGCACTTTTTAACGTTAAACGTGCCACTTAAAACTTTGCAGACGCACTACTAAGCACGTTACTGTACTAAAGGCTCACTGCCACACGAAATTGGCCAACTCGTTTCGCGTACGTGGGGCGCAACAAACGGAAACATCGCGAGTGTGCCGCGGTGGCTGCGAGCCGCACACCTTTCACAAAGTGTTTTCTGGAAAACGACGATTCCTTCGAAAAACACATACACAAACACGCGCGCGACGCTGCACGACTCGAGGTTGGTAGGAGACTGATCGACTGTGAGCGAAACGGCAAATCAAAAGCGTGTGCCGTGCCGCCCCGTGCAGTTCACTATAACGGTAAACATATGATAGAAATTCACTGTGGCCCGTGCCGAGTGTCGATTGCCGACTGCCGAGTGCCAACTGTCAGGCCGATATGTACACAGTCTCCTGACTCCATTGACCATTCTCTAGTCTCTACACTCCTGAGTCCGGATTCCGGACTCGCAAATCGCAATACAATACGGAGCGACGCGACACGACGCTCGCCCCGTGCGTCGCGAGTCTTATGTGCTTTTGTGGGTCGTTTGTAACGCTTCTTTGTACCAGCATTTAGCTTAAGGATAACCCAGACGCCTGGATGAAAATGCGGCTGTTTTCGACTTAAAAATACTAGAAATTCATTCAAGAAAACAGAATTGGCACCCTGATTTATTTATGTTTCAATCAGGCAGAAAATACGAGTAAACTACTTAAGCATTACTTAAACATTTCAATTGGCAAAGTGTTTACATAATTTCTTTAAAATGTATCTGCGGTAAACTGTAAAGCACTAAACGCATTTTCAAAACCATAAACTTATTTGGTAAATCTTATTGTAATGTACTTAAGTTTAGAAAATAAAAAATAAAATAAAACTGTCGCTTTTTAAGATTGCGCAAATTTTTATTTTTATAATTACATACCTTTCTAGAATATTTGTTGTATTTTTTGCAACATGTTCACCTTCACTTCGAACTCACGGTTTCACAATAATCACTTGTTACACTTACTGACTGCGGTCCAAAACTGTACTTAATAGTTAAACAATTAAAAACTCACATTAACAACAAAAATAACTGATCTCAGAGTTTCCTTCCCACTACTGTGCAGCAGTGCATTCTTCGGCACTGATGCAACGACTGATGTGTGGAGCTGGTAGATTGTGCAATGCAATTAACAAAGGGTGTCGACTAGCCAATCTCATGTTTATGATACATATAAGGATGTACTTTGTTGCAGACCATTAAACTGCAACTGAGTCTCGAATCTCAAAACGTAAACGGTCGGCCATCGGTGGCGACTCTCTCACCGATTACGATTTGAGTTGAGGGGCATGCGCATCAGGTCGGCGCGGCGTCGCGTCGCACGTCACAACGCTCAATTTCTTTTAACTCCGGCAATGCAGTTACGACGGAGAAATCGGTAACCACCCAAGCCATCCTTTCATCCTTTATTATAGTTAAAAAACCACAACTAAAAGTCGCCAGTAAAGTCCAAGTAAAAATATTTTTTCATATACATTTTTTTATCTAGTTAAAAGTTCTAATAGAAAGATTTCTAGGTAGAAGTAATTCATATGAAAGCAAAAATCCAACAAGTCGCTTTATGTTATGCTTTCGTTTCACATTATGTGTTTCGAACAATTGCTTTTTTCTCATTATTAAAGAAGTAGTTTCTTGAACATAATTTTTTTTTATGCAGGACAAAGCAATTGAATGGTGTCCTCTCTATTAAAGGGCTCCATCATTGAGAAATTTAATTGCTTGAAATTGAAATAAATTTGATTTGCTGGTCATGCTTTAAAAGATACGGGAAGCTGCATCACGATTGTGAATTATGAACAAATGCAGCCAGTTGTGACATTCATTTTGATGTTATTACTCATTGTAATAAGGAACATTTTTAAATTGGTATAACTAATTGCTTCTGCTGTATTCAACAATGTAATGAAGATATTTCTTGCAGGACTAATAGGTTTTTATATCATTAGGCCATCAGCGTTGATAAACCACAATCAATTTTTGTTTAACTTAATATTACTAAAAAGTAGTACAAAATTCTAATTTTTAATTTATATAAAAATTTTTGTTCTTAGTACATTACGTTATTGAAAATGTTTAACACTTTAAACAATTCATAATTTGTTTATAAACAGCTTAGCCCTTAAAATTTGTTGATCAGAGTGATCAAACTTAAAGTCTTAAGAATAAAAAAGTGACGGTAATTATTGTTGTGTATACAAGTACTGATACGAATCGGTTATAAAAGAAAGTTGGTTCATTGAATTTCTGTATTTGTCGAAGCTTGCTTTTCCAGCTTTTCCAGTGTCGACATATTTAATTCTTTATATCTATACTCTCTATACTAAGCAAAGAGTTTACTTTTCTTTCTTTTTTGGATTGGACGACAGGAAGTAAGCTTAATAAAAGCTTTCAATACAAAAGAAAACTTTGTTAAATTTATGATTCGAATTTCATAGTATATCCTAATATTTGAGCTAAATAACAACTTATATTTGGAAATTAAAATTTATTGATAAATAATATTAAACGATTGTTTGAGAGATTCACCTCAATTTTCGTTTACTAAATTCATATTAAGAAACTTATGAATTGCAGTACTTTTAGATTGCGAAATAAAGTTCAAAGGCACCTAACTAAACAACCTTTCAACTAAAAGCTCTATTGTTGCCATAAGGAAAAGCTTACTGAGCTATAATTTTGAGCTTTTCCCTTGACTTTGTCTTGAATTAATCAAAGCATACATAAGAACCCCGAATTCGTACAACAGTTGTTGATGGCGTAATCGTTAGATACAAAAATTTTATTTTGGGCATAAATTGAAGTGATAAAAACATACTTTCAGCCATTGAATAATAAATAAATGTTCACCTACCTATTTTATTTTAGGGGGGAGGGGCTCCAAATTTATTAGTCCACAATTTGTTCAAAAAATGTGTGTAATGCTTCAAAAACCATACATTATCCCGTTAAGCGAGCCGCGCTCAAATTTCGAAGGCCATATTTTTGGAATTGAAATTATATGCTAGGACTTGATAATCTCTGTACACATTTGCTTTTTTTACGCCGAAAGGAGAACAACAATATGTTTTTGCTGCTCTCTTTGTTTGCGAAAATGCTGCGTTCTTCTCTAACTGTAATTTTAATTGTTTCAACAAAACATTGCAGTCGTTGGAAACCTTTTTTAGGCTAGATCAGACTTTTGATGTTATAAATATTGTCGCTGAAACTCACTAATTAGTCATCATAAATTATAATCATTAGCCATTGTAGCATTTTAACTAGTCACCATTCTTTTTAATTATGTATTCATGAATTCTATAAATTATGAAAAAAGCTTCACAATGCACACAGAATATAACAGTTTCTTAAGACTAAACACGTAATTTGTATTTATTTTAAAGAAAGGCTAAATGATGTTCTTAGAATAAAGTGGTATATAAGTATTGTAGGTTACAGATTTTCAAGTATGGTAAACAATTAGGTTTTTCTACATATAAATTTTATTTACTCACTACGATACTCTAAGCAGAAATCAACATAAGGAGGGGGAGCTTACATTTTATAAATCTACAATTTGAGTCTAAATATCATAATGCTGAATTTTATACCATTATTGTAGAAGTGCTAGAATCTACATGTACCAAGGTCATATTCCTCGAATTGAAATTATGGCCCAGCTTCTATGAACTTTTTGTTGTTGTTACTTCTGGCAATTCAAATGCGGAAAGAGGAATAGGAAAATTATTTTCATATTCTTTTTGCTTTCTTTTATTTTTGCAAACTATAATTTAAACAACAAAAGTTTCAATATTGCATATGTTTGTAATCCGTTTTCTTGCTCCAAACTTGTACCCTAATGATTTGCTCTTGCTGAAGATTCGCCATTAATGACAATCTTAAACGCTAAACGCGAATTACCAACCACACTATTTTTGCCTATGAATGTACATTGATTTTCACCAGAAGATATTCTTGAAACATTTTACTTCTTTGGAAGCATTCATTATGAAGCTGATACTGCAAAAAGCTTCTCATCGATTTAAACCGCATGCTCCACTCAAAAACGAATTTTACAGTATACTATTATTAAAATTGACAAACTTATATAAAAAGAAAAACTAAAATAATTCAGAAGATAGCAATAAATATGTTCTGAGAATTCACTAACAAACATATTCAATCTTGAGTCGACAGTACACGACTGAATTTCCGGGAATTTAGGCATTTGCTATTCTATATAAATTGGTCAGGTTGGCCTAGTTCCCATATACAATTCCTTATTTATGCATAAGCGAATTTTACAGTAAACTGTTAATAAAATTTAAAAACTTATAAAAAAGATAAACTAAAATAATTCAGAAAGTAACAAAAATTATTTTCTGAGAATTCACTGACAAACATATTTAATCTTGAGTCGTCAGTACACGACTGAATTTCTGAGAAATTCTGCATTTGCAATTCTATATAAATTGGTCAGGTTGGCCTAGTTCCCATATACAATTCTTTATTTATGTTTTGATCTATAAGATATATGAGCACTCAAAATTTCACATGCGATTATCTGCTTTCATTAAGCTTCTCTAAGTACAATATATAAATATACATGCGTATGAACCTGTCGCATTTAACTTATGTCGCGTTCACACCTCGGCTAAAACATAGTTATGGTCGTGGATGTAAAAACAGTTATTAAGCTTGACGCATGCTCTGTTGCGCTATAAGAAAGACAAGTCAATCTATGAATTTCTGCGATTCTGTTCTTTTCGCGGCAAAAATCTTTGAGTTGCAAGCCTGGCGAGCCGACCCGACAACAAGAAATTGGTTCTGTCAATGTTCTGTAATGCTGACATAAAATTTTGTTCAATAAGATAAGGTTGAGGTCAAATTGCCTTTTTGCAAATGGCAAATGCATATATAGTATGGTGTTGCAAATGCAATATATATGCTTGGATATGTGCAAGGCTAAACGGATTCCCATGAAAATTGTGTGATTCAATGCAAAAGGATATTATGAGCTAAAGATTGACGTGAGAGTGATGCAGTAAATTCATTTTGTTTATTGATTTGTTATCGGAAAAAACAAAAAATATTTAAACGATTAAAAAAAGTTTTATGTATTTTCTGGGTGCGTAATTTACATTCAATAAACGTCTTAGTTGCATAGAAGGAAGTAAATAACTTAAATAAGGCGATTGAATTGACTTTGAACAGTACACTTATAGACAAAAGTAAGAATTAAAAAAAAAAAAGAGAAGATGTATTACAATACAATTATTGCAAAGTTGTCTAAAACAAGTTTTAAAAAACAAATTATTTCAGTTATGCTAATGAACAATCTACGTATCTCTGGATGGTGCCCAATAGCTCAAAAGTGCACCAATAAATATTTTAACGCCCGCCTTTATCAAACAGTCATTCGATACATAAGACATAACTTGCGCCGAACTTTATTGCAAGTTGCCGATAATAATATAGAGCCGAAAACATATATCCCTGCATTTCCTTTCTGATAGGACGGCCGAAAAATATGTATGAGTTAGTTTGTGGAAGCTGGTAGCTGAATCCGGCAAGGCATTTTTTCTCGAACAGCTTTTCGTGCATAATATCATTCTGTAGAAAAGAACGACGGTTTTCTAAATATTTGTCTCATCGAACGACTAAATGCTAGTGGGAATTCGGGTTTTCAGACATTTTCTTGTTCACTATATATGTTACGTTAGACGCTTTACAACCATGGAAAGACTTACAGCCGTACAAAAATATTTTTCTCATATTTTCCTTTTATTTCAGACATAAATACATCTAAATCTATTTCATCCCCTTCAAAGTAGTCTCATTCCGCTTCAATACACTTTTGCCGACGAATCTTCCAGCCATTGTAGCACTTGGCAAAGTCCTCCTTCGGAATGGCCTGCAGAGTCTTTCGCTTTTATCCCCTGAATTGAGGAGAGAAGTCACACGTAAATATTTGTCACGTGAATGTAGGTTGCGCAACGATATTTTTGAATCTTTGGCGAAATTCTCACATATAACCGGTGACATGTGAGATGGTTTTTGGAACCATACAAGATTGGGCTTTTCACAAGCACAATTCGTCACTTAAAATCCCTGCACCGATCCAAGTGATGTCCAAACTATCAACCATGTCTTTAATAAAGAATCGACGATTTCTTTGATTTGCTTGACATGATGTTCACCAGTTGATGTGTTTGGCCGATTAGATACCAATTGATTGAAAAACCTTATCATGGTTTAAATAAACCATTCACCTTTCAATTTGATCACAGTAGTACTTGCATTTGGAACAATTTCATGGATGTATAGGTACATAAAAAAAGTAAGACATCATTATTCACCCTCATACATTAATTATCACGTGCTAGGCTTCCTTTGTTACATTTATGAATAACTCTTAACCATGACTCTACTTTTTATTAAGATGTTAGCTTAGGTCAAAATTACTTCACTCGTACGGCAGTTTTAAAATATGTATACGCTTGAACTGCCCTTGTGAAGTTGCACCACATTATACTTATGCACTCGTATGTTCACCTGTTCACCTGTACTTTTTATGTTGAAAACGGTTTTCTCTAGTTTATTATGAAATGGGGACATCAAAGATGTAACTAGAAGGATTTGACAGTCAATTAAATTAAGTAAATGTAAATATTATTTTAATCCACTTTAAGGTTGAGAGAAGTAATTTGCTTTTAAGGCCAAGATAGTGGTTTATCAACGTTAATTGTGTGTCAAATCTCCTTTTTTCTGTGAAGTTAATTATTTTTGGACCAAGTCAGTCTTGTACGACAGCTTTATTAGGTTGGATATCACATTGTATTTCATGGATAGTTGATTGTAATTGAGAAATGAGGGCAACCGGCAATGTCGTGACTGCGGTCGTTGCATAGGGAACTCCACCCGTTCAAACTACTTTACTAATTCTTGTGGTCTCACGGAGTAGATACTAAATCAGGTAAGCTCTTCGAGTGAAGAGTATACGTTAGGTTCTTTGGAAATTATTCTAAAATGCTTTAGCTACAACTATAGTAACCAGAATATGCCGTTCGGCTGCATAATATAAGATTTTGGTATGCGGATAATGTTCCTGTTCCGTACTAAAAACATTACGCGTGGAATTTAGTTTAGGAAGTAGTTTTAAAATATGAGATTTCGATGAGAATTAAATGGGGTAAAATGATATATTCTCATATGCGATCTTTTGATGTTGAAACTCGTTTTGACCAAATTGTGTAGGTACGGAAATTTTCAGGATAATAATTTATTATATCTGAATTGTTTACCTATACAAAAATCAACCGATTTCTTATAGCTCTGGTCTACATAAGGAAATTGTCATGTTTTAACCTATTTGTTTTCCTCCTTCAAATGTAAAAAACGATCTTAATATGCAATTGAATATATATAATATGTCAAATTAAATTCACACCCCATGAATGTCCAAAGTAGCTGGCCTTAATATTGTGAATAACTTGAAACGACATGACAGTTCATAAGCCTCTTTCTTCATATACCTCGCATCCCTTCACACATTTGCTGCATTGATAAATCATTAAACGTTTACCTGCTTTCAGCATTAAAGAATTAGACACTTTTCTTAAGATACAGTCATTCAATGTCTTACGTGAAAAAAAGCGACAAGGAGGTCTGAGGCAAAACCTTGTAAACACAATAAAAGTATAATAAACTCTCCTCGCCACTTTTTCTTTAATGATAGAGCGTTTTGTGTATGAAAAAGTTTTATTAATATTTTATTACTGATTAATTTATGAAGAAATACTATTTATTTTTAGGTACATTTGCTTAAGCTTTTTTTGTTGGGAAAACAATAATATTTTATCGTTGGATTGAACATTTTCAACCAAAAATGTTTTAAGAAAAGTTAGACGTCTTCTTGAATGACAGTTCCTTTTTTCTTCACAATTTTAATGTTTTATTTTTTTTTTGGGGAGTCACCCTGTGGACGATCATCACATGCCCCAAACAAACGATCATCTATACAATAAACAGCAATACGTAATTATTGGAAATGTTCATTCAAAAGTTACTGGCCAATGTCTGGAATTAGCCCATTTTAATATTGATATGGTGTGTGTGGCCAAGTGAACTATCAATGAGGCAGTATATTTCAACGATAGTAAATAAACGTGCTCTTAAGGAGAACACTAAAAATTAGCGGAGGCTAAAGGCGTGATCGAGTGGCTGCAAAATAAACAACTTAACGTGTAAAGCTCATTTTTGTCTAAAAAAAACATTCAGTAGATGCATGTCTGAAAATACAGCTCGCGGCAGGGCAAGATCGCACAAAATTTCGTATTCGTACAACTTTAAGATCAGCAAGTACTTGATAAGGTAAAATTATAATGTAAAAATGCATTTTTGATTCTGATATTTTTAGCAAGTTGTCGGTCACGTCGAGAAAAGTAATTGTCAAAAAGTTTTACAACCATAAGATGGCTTACATAAAACTATCTATTAGGTAAGTGCAATTTTAACATAGGCAAGTATTATTGTAATTGTAAAACCAAAGATTTTCGAGATATTTGGTTTTAATTGATGACACAAATGTTTTTAATGGAGTTCTTGTATTTTTTGCTTAAAAATATTGTATAAATGATCTTTTTCCTTCTAATAATTTAGACGAGTCGAAGAATTGGTGACACTGCGGTATGCTGAGATGCACACAAATTATATATTATAGTATGCAATGGAGGAAACGAAATTAGCCCTTGAACATGAATTATGCAGCTGGGTAAAATTCACAAATCAACTTGGAGAGTGCATATACGAGCATAAATATTTCTCAGTAAATGTTTGTTAAAGAGAGTGAATTAAAGCGCTGTATAAGTGTAGCCGTCTAAAAACAGCATTTCATGCACTCTCGGATTTACGTCGCGTCGCGTCGCGGCGACGACATGCGACGCCGATAGTATTCACATTATGCCAAGACGGTGTCTTAACTCTATAATTGCGCCAACAGCATGGCAGCCGCAACAAGGCGCAGAACTGTGAACAATTTGTGTGCCACTGGCCACAGCCACTGTATGAGTACATGGAACGTTTCCGCAATCCGCAAGCGTATACCATATACAGCTAGTCAAAAGTCACAACTCACGAGTAATACGAGTTCATTGTTAAAAGCTTCTCGCATCAGCCACCACCGCGACGCTACGCGACGCGACGGGGCGCATATTCAGATTCAGTCTCTGGCGTTAGCTCAGACGAAAAGCAAGTGCGGCGTTTGCTACAGTTCACCGGAGGCGCTGCTGCTGCCAGACACTTATGACTAAACGTTTTCGTTTGAAGAATACATTCAGCAGTCGTCGGTTGGTAATGCTGCTTGCATGATTTATGGACTTAATGAAATATTGAAAAAATAAAAACGTTCATTCAATTCTTTTCTTAAGGACGCTAAAGCTCGATCCGTTTTTTTTGTGATTTAAAATTATATAGTGACAAGTGAACATAAATGTGTTGATTTTAGTGCGTTAAAATATTTATACCTAAGAATATATTTACTTCATATTTATAAAAAATAATTATTTAAATCAAATTTCGAAGTAAATGTTTGTGTTAAATGTTTTTTTTCCTCATGAGAATGTAATTAAACACGATTTAAAAATTGTTCTAATGTGTGTTTTTCTATAAATAAATAATAAAAAAAAAAACAATAAAATTAGCTGCTCAATTAATAAATAATGATTCGAAAGTGACATAACAATTTGCATTGTAAATATATCGAATTCACAAAAAACGTTTGGTTTAAAAATATTTTCTGTAAATATTTAATCATTTAAGTGTTTTGTGTAAATAGTTTTGACGTTTTTATAAACAGTGCAAAATAATAAATATTTGAGTGATATATGGTTGATGAAAAATGCTATGTTAATGTTTTTTATTAGTACACAGTGGCAATTAAATTCATAAATATGATTAAAATAAAGTGTCAACAATTAATTGGTTTTGAAATACAACTTAAATAAAATTTGTGAATTTACATAAGAAACTTTTATAAATATTAGTACTACACAAACGCCGAATACACTTATCACAAGGTAGGCACTAAAACTAATTATAATATTTATAAAATACATTTGATGATAATGGCAATAATTGCGCTGGTTTTATGAACATAAATTCATATTTTACTTTCCTAAATACTTATTGTTCACACAGGAAGTGCGTAATGTGTTTGGGTAAGGTGGCCTGGTTAAACTACTACATAAAAAATGTTTGTATACAAGATACGGTTTGGTTTGAACGAGTTTGCTCTTTGTTTAACAAATATTTTAGTGATTTTCGATTTTTAGTGACTTCTGTAGTATTTGTTGCATATACGTATTTACTTCTTTTCTGTTGCAAAAATTGTCTTTGACCCTGAACGAATAAATATGTTACGCTGACAATGGTAATAATGATAACTTAAGGCGGTTCAAGAATTTGGAATATAAAAATGCATTCTGTTCTAGCCTTAAAATTTAATCTTTTGACCTCGAATTTTTTGAACTTACAATATGTTTGCTGAAATTAAAAATTGAGATTTTTTTTCGGTTTTCGACCAGTAAAGCATTTTTTTAAGAGGTAGCAGTGACCTTAAAAAGAAACAAAATTGTTAACTGATTAGAAATCATTTTTATATGTTGAGCAATTTTGATATACTCCTCGACGGTAAGATGGTTCTAATAATTATAATCTAAACCGTTTTCGTTCTAAGGCATTGTTTATTTTCTTGAATTATTTATAGGAAAATTATTATATTTTTCAAGTAGACTTTCTTTGGTATAGAAAATATTGAATATTTAATAGGTTTTCTAATTCATTCTCCTCGTATCGTAATTAGATATGCAATATGGTCTGATTGTGCAACGAAAAACGATGTTCACTCTTTGTGTGCCGTGTTCTGCGTGTAGCGCGTAAATTTATGTTCAATATGTAAATATTCAAGTATTGACGGGCCAAATTGCGATATAGAAGTAGCTTTTTTTAATTTCTTTCTATTTTAGGATGACTTATTCAAGTTTTTGTAGCTTTTAAAAATTCCTGGCATGTGTCAATTGACACGAAAATACATTTGTTTACAATAGAAAAACGAAAAATGTTGATTATTGCAAAAACAACTCAATAGAAAAAATAAAATAAAAAGAGTTTCTTAATTATTGACGATTGTTTATTAATTTTATAGTAACTTGAAACAATAACAATACAAATAAAAACCAACAATATTTCGCCCATTTTTTGCGACCATGAATTGTCAAAACCTGTTTCTTTTTAGTAGTTTCAAAGTTGTACAAAGAGATTCAATTAATAAAAAGTAAGCTAACCAATCAGTATTTTTGTTGAACAAAATCCCAATGCGAGGTACGTATATAAAATAAAATTCATTTACAGATATAAGTTCGTATAAGCTCTGTGTACATACGTCATCGGAAGGCAATTTCTGGGAATATTCGCCACTATGCAGAATTCCGACTGTTTAACGTTTACGTTTACTTGCCTACTACTTGTGTAGGCTAAAACATTTATTGTATATATTATTATGATTTTCATGTGAATTTTTTGTTAATTTTCTTCACATGTCATTTTTGTGGTAAAAATCTAAACAATAATTTAAAAAACTATTTTGAAGGCATTTCTTTGATTATTTAATCAACACCTTAATCATCTCCCAATTGTTTGTATTTCTATTACTGTTATTTCTTATTAAAAATGTAAATATTTAAATTTTGCGAATTAAAGAGAAACAAAATGTTGAAAATCCGAAACCGGCTTTAAAAAACAAAAGACGTTTTTAAACGAGCAAAACTACTTAAAACTCAAATAAAAATACTATTTTTCAATTTTATTGTTATTGAAAATACAAAATCGTTTTGTGAATTTAATCTCCTTTGAAAAAATTACTTTCAGAGTGGTTACGCTCGTAATATATCATAATAGTTATTAAATCTATAAGCTGAGGTTTGAACAATTGATTATATAACAATTTATGACAAATTGAAACAAAAACAATACGAGTGGACAATCACAAAACCCTTTTTTTTTTTGGTTTATCTAAGGCATACATGCAATTGAAATGCACATTATTTATACGCAAAAGTTATGTGACGTCACTGAGGACTGAGTAATCCCAAGTGAACTTGTTCAATAAATGCCTGACATCAAGGCAGCTTGACCAACAAATATTGTCTCATAAATTATGTTTCAAAAAAAGACTTCGATCCAAAAGTTAAACTTATAATACGCTTGGTGTATGGAGCTTATTCACGTTTACTTCTTTTAAAGAGTTGTGTTTTGTAACTATACTATATTATGTTTTAATAAAATATTTATTTATTTGGTTTGTCTCGATGTAATATTGTAATCAAATTTTAAACCATTTCCCATAGTCCAATCTTGACGAAGTGTTTGCTTCACATGGTTCCGATTACAATATAAAACATAAATGTAAACAAAAACACAATGTATTACATTTTTATAAAATGTCATCTTACAAAAATTGACACACACTTATTGTTTTATAAAGCGGAGAACTGATTTTTTGTTAAAGAAAATTTAATACACACCATATAAACAAATTTATAAGAAGATTATGATCATTAGTTTCATAGAAATGCTGCCTTTTTAGCGATCCAAGACGCGAAGCAGATGCCTTCCTGCTGTCACGTAAATCCAATAATTTATAGTTGATGAGCAAACTATAATATGATTATTCCAACCACTACATTTGGCTCTGGAAATTATTATTTTTAGATGAATAATGTATATAGTTGTTGAACTCAATATATACGAAAATTTACGCCATATCTTTGCAAACATTAAAACACAACTTTTCCGGTAATTGGTCCACTAAATTAACAATCTTGTTAACTGTTGCAGAAATATTAACAAGATAGCAAATATAGGCGAGAAACAAGAATAATCTTTTTGGGCGGCTCTGTGATTTGTATTTTTTGGAGCGCTATTAACGCGAAAGGTGAGCTGGCTTTTACCTTGCGCCACGCAGCTTATTAGACCTTGAACCTTATTTAGTATTGTATTTGCTCCGTGCTCGGTTATATGGACATTTCTATAAAGAATGCTGACTCTTACAAGCACGGTAAGTGCATTCGTAACAATGGTCGAATGGAAACATTGTAATTTGTAATGGAATATGTACTTCGGAAATAAGACATTACGGTGTTATGAGCGTGTTTTTATGCATAATTTTCTTGTACGTTGTTAACAGACTGTCGCATTGCATTAGCGCTTATGCATCACCACAGTGTGAGTTGTCGCCGTTGCACTCGAATGAGACTTAAGTCTTACATTTTTGCATTTGATAAACGGACATTTTCCGTTTTCTCTTAGTTATTCAACTTTTGTTGCAATCATGCAAATTGTTAAATTTAACTATAAAATTTATTCTGTAATTGTTACAATTAAATCTTAAATCTAGAAATAAATTTAAAGATAAAATTACAACTCAATAAAAGTGATTTTTAATAATTGTGTGTTAAAGTAATACACCTTACCTTGAACATCATCATTTAATATTTTACAAAAGAAACGGCGTTACATTGCTCTATAGTAATATTTTTTGTAATTAATATTCCTTAAGACTGTAATTGTATAGGATCAGCAACACAAAGCACTTTCAATCTCATCTCTCCTCTCAAAATGTATAAAAGGCCATTTGGAAATCTATACATCATGCTGCGTTGTTGTCCGCTGTTATACACACGTATTCTTATGTATTTACTATTTACATTTCGATCCCCACCGGTGTTTTCCATTGTTTTGCATTATGTATTTATTGGCGTTTATTTTTACTAGCTCTTCTTCTTTTTATTATAATGACGTCTTAACGGCTTGATTTGTTGTTTTCTGCCTAATTCATATGTCGATGATGATATGTATTTGTACACTAATTTATTGTTGTTATATGTTTGAACGAATCTACAAAGTGACGCTAAGGCAAACAGCTTGCTCACAGAGGCGGTCAATTAAGTCTTTACATTTTACACTGAATCGTTGTTATAGAAACAGATCCTTTTAATTAATAAAATGATCACAAAACTTACGTTTTATTTTACTTATAGTTGCTGATTGATGAAAATATGAGAATATTACGCCTTTTTTACCGCAAATTGTACGTTGGAAATATTGTTTTCACTACAAAAATACAATTATTATTTCAAGGTTGATAATCGGTTGGCAAACGATTATTGAAATTGTTTTGCACTGATGTTGAGCAAAGAGAAGTTAATATGCTGATTTTATTAAAAAAACAGTTGCTTTTTATGAAGTTCCATTTGAGATTTAAAGATTTTAATGAAAAAATGGACAAATAACTGGAGTTAGAGCCACTTGTAAATCAACTGGGAAAAAAACAGACAGCAACAATTCGAATCAACCCCACACATGTTGTTGTAAGAAAATTAAATGCACCGAGACCAATGCACTCAATATCCAACGCCGCACTGCCAAGGTCAAATTCTTATTGCTTTTAAGTTCTACTACTTTTTTGTACGTCTGTCTTTTCCATCTTTTTTTTTTTGTATATTAATTTAACACCTTGCAATATAGCTGTGCCACACAGTCAGTTTATTTGTTTGGCTTTCAATCATGATTTGTGTGTGCACCATTTGGATTTTTTGCCTGCTACAACAAAAAAAAAACGCAATGTAAAAGTGCTTAAAGTCAACAAAGCGTATATTTCAATTTGTTTTAAAAGTTCCGAATGTTGGCGGTTTTTATCCTTAGTTACATACATTTAATTATTTAAATATAAGAATTTCAGTGGACAGATTTGTATTTATACTTAAAATTGAATGTAATTAGTATTTCTTTAAAAGTTTTTATGCCTGATCAAATAATTTGTTGTATCGTCGTTATTTATAATCAACAAGATGATAGACCAACTATGATTAATTATTTTTAAAACTGCTCAATTCAAAGCAAATGTGATTATTCAAGGAATGACATATTTTACGTTAACATACTTTAACATTTATTGAACTTAGATTATCAATGTTGAAATCATCACAACAACAGTTGATGTGGAAATTGCAAATGTCAAATATTTAATATTTATAAAAAATTAAGGTTTGCAAGAAGAAAAACAAAAAAATAACATAATAATATACGATATTAGTTATTCTATAAAAAAATTGAGAACTCAATAAGCTTTCAAGAAACATGATTCTCCCATAAAATGTTCATCAAAAGAAATCGTCAATAATGTAGCATTTTCAACAACAAACAAATGCAAAAACCTCATTCGATTTAATTCTATATGTTTGTATTTTTCGTAATGGAAAATGTATAGAAAAGCAAACATGAAACACTTCAAAGAATTTATTCCTATTCGATTGAGCATGATGCAAATCATCCTCCAAATTGAAGCAACTTGCAATTAGAGGCAGATTTTGCTCCGACCTCTGTGCGCCTCATTTGGCGTGATTGAAACATCGCTCCCAGCCACCGAACGAACGACATGTTTTTCCGAGCTTCTACAAATCTGTACACTTTTGTATGCCAGTGAGATTTCTGCATGACAATTCCCTGATTCATTAGGAAATAGAAAAGTCAGGAACACATGACACTGACAAGACAAAGCTAATAGTAATCTCGTATACAAAATGAAGTAAAAAAATCTTAAATTCTTAGCATAATAACTTTTTATAGAATTTATCCAGTTATCGTAAGACAACGTAAGCTTATGAGAAAATTGATGAGAGCGGATAATTTGAGAAGAAGAGTGATGTTCGAGTCCATTTCTAATGCTTTATATTTTTAAATGTTAAACTCGTCTACTCGTATATCCAAATTTACTATTAAGGTCAAACGCCAAAAAAAAAATACGGTTGGTAGGGATATACTGTTAACGTATAGTCGTGTTTCAGAGAGAATCATGTTAAAAATGTTTATGAAGCCAAGTTGAGCGACATGTATTTCGCACTGAAACATTGTATGATTTTTGTTACAAAAATACAATTTTTAGCTTAAATGATTTTTTAGACCTTAACATGCAAAGCTATAAAATAAAATAAAAAATATTTGTCGAAAAGAATTTGTAATATTGAATTTCTATGTAATAATACTAAATTCTCAACTTAAAATATCAAGGTAAATAAATACTAAATAAGAGAAAATGTATTCATTTTAATGTGATTTTTGTTTTGTAAGGACTAAGGATGCAACAAAGAAGTAAGCCGTATATAAAAACTCTTTTGCACTCAAATACAAAGAAATTCTTTTAAAAAGCTTCATTTTAATTTTTGTAATATATATTAAGGCTCACAGGATGGGAATTTTTTTTTTAAATATAAGATAATGCATTTTGAACGGGGTTTCGCAAGGCCATTAAACGCTCATACTGCCATAATGAGAATATTATACATGCTTTGAACTCTCGAAGCGAAACACGACTTTACCAAAAATACACAACAGACACAAAAATCGCGCA
Organism: Sylvicola fuscatus; assembly: GCA_026546915.1. NCBI lineage: Eukaryota > Metazoa > Arthropoda > Insecta > Diptera > Anisopodidae > Sylvicola > Sylvicola fuscatus. The sequence goes on from JANSTS010012558.1 coordinate 30,292, forward strand.
ATAAAAGCACGTTAATGTCGAACCATATCATCCTATCACTATAAACAGCCATAACATAATGATCCAAAATTTGCGGTGGCCACACCCGCCTCTACCTACCAAATCACACTCTCAACCGGATGGATTATGTTCAACAAATCGATCATACAGAAGAAATTAATGGAAATGAAACGGGGAAAAAATAAACAACGCCACTATACTGGTGTGGAAAAGAATTCGCACTAACGCCTATATCTGGCAGTTTCCCATAGGCCATATGGCCATATGCACGCACACGACGACTTATTGGATAATAATAGCGCGCACAGCCCAACAATGTACGTTTATTAGATTAGCGTGCCATTATTAATATACTATGGGAAAACTATAAACGGTCCGGCCCGTTTCTACTGTCGAGTCAATTTGTAATGATCTTTGTTGTGGCCAAGGGACAAGTCAGTAAGTCATTCCTCTGTCCACTAACTGGGAGTCAAGTTATTTCTTATTCAGGCCAACGAAAAAAAAACTCGCGGCAGGGAGAGCAAGATTTGATACATAGCTAATTTTTTAGTCTTTAATATTGTATATTTTATAAAGAATTTGGGGTTAAGAGGCAAACACACTGAAAATCTATATATAAGAAAGAATAGATTTTACCACTATTAATGACGAAAAACAGATGTGAAGATTAAAATTATGTGGTTGTATGAGATTCAATTCGTTCCTATAAAAATGACGTCTATGAGTCTATCGAATTAACAATCCCATCAACTAAAAGGGGATGTGCTAAATACTCAGTGGCTGAATTGGTTTCACTTTCCTATTATGTTCCATTGATATTTGTTGGATGATGCGAATGTGTGTTTTTTTAATGTTTCATGCTGTTGCTTATACACTTGTACGCCACCTCCTATTCGCGTGGTGGGCCAGATCACCCACAGTGATTGTCATGTGTGTCCCACTCCTGTATAGATTATAGACACTTGCGCGCCAAAAAGCTAACATTAAGTTCGTCTCCCTTTTTTCTTCACATTATATTGTCATCATACATATTACACACATTCGCATATGGGTTAGGGGATGGAAGCAGGCAAAAGGGCACACGCCAAATGAAATTGAACGACTTTAACAGCTTCTTAACTGGAATGAATGTTGATTTACGCAGATATGACATTCAGAAGGAATGAGCCGAGTAATGCAGGAACTAAACACAAATAAAAGCACTTTTGACAGCTTAAGACTTATATAAATATTACATCATTTTTGAAAAAGGGAAAGAGATAGGCACCCAAAAATCAAAATTTTAAGTGAGATTGAATGACGGGTTGAATTGGTAATGTTTAATACTATATGTTCTAATTTGGAACCTTTGCGACAATTATGATGATGTTTTTTTATGTCAACCCCAAATTAAAAACAATACTTTTCCTTCGTTTGCCGTTGAAAATTCATTATGATGGCTTTTAAGACGTATTCCTCTGAATTGAATTTTTAAAGATGACAGCTGTTCTATTTGTCACATATGAGACGATTGCAATGCAAATACACTTGTTGCCAACGAGCACACGGACACACAGGGGCGCGCCATTCTGTGTCTACACAACTAATTTGTGTGCTGCAATTGCCAACAGATGTTAGGCAAGCTAAGAGACGGCATTTCATTCTTCATTAGCTTGTGTTGTAATTGATTTCCAGTGTTATCTACAGAAATTGGGTTTGTAATTTGTATGGCATGTTTTAATTAATCAGTAAATTAATGCATTCAATCCATTGAACGGGAAGGTTGGCCGTTACATTGTTAGGCGTCAGTCGACGATAATGAATTTCAATTTGGCATTAAAAGTCGAAAGCTCCAAAGTGCGTGTAGGACACGTTTTATGATGGTTGGGTTAGGGTTGGTATGGGGGAGTGGTGCAAATGATTTTGCAGGTCGCAGTTTATGTGCATGTTTTTCGTGGAACAACGCGTACCAGCGATTTTTGAGTTTTTGTCGATTTTCGACGTTGGCTGGGTGAGCGTCTTGTCTGTGGAATATGTATAGTCGTGTTGGCGCGTAGAACTTCGCATCCATCTTCGTTCAACAAAAGGCATTGTGACAATATTGACATTTGTTTATTTGAAATTTCATTGTTGTCATTCATTTGTTTTATATGAACTCCTCTTACAAAGATTTATACTGTATTAATCCCTCATCTATACACGATATTCCATTAAATCCAAAACCTTAGGCTAACATCGCGGACTGCCACAATTGTTTGACCCTGAAAATTAAAACCAGCTTTCCCACACACAAAGTTTCGATTTTCGAATACGCTTTGTGTGATCTCCTGAAATTATTTACAAATGGCGCAAACCGAACGTCCTAGATGGGCAAGATAAAAAAGGACCGCATCAAACCAAACAATTGAATGTTAAGTCTTTGTCAATTTAAAGCTTAACGCAATATTTAGAGCGGTATTGTTGCAACCAATTTTTGAACCTTGACGCATATTACAGCCATTGTATAGTCGTGGCTCGTGCCTTATGGTCCCGGCTGTAATATAATTGTATACCATAAGATTGTTTTAAAACCAACATCGAACAATGAAATTTTCATAATGAATATTTTACCTCCTACCACTTTCTTATGCTACACTAGTAAAACAAAAATTATCAAACATGAAAATGACTTTTTATCATATTGTGGTAATATGATTGACGATTTGGCTTTGGTTAAACAACCATGTATATATGTTACGGTAACAACATCTGTTTAAACTGATTGTCACAACAATTTTTTTTAGTTATTTTGTATAGGATTCGCATTTCTTGATAAAATTTATTAAGCATTACAGTCGTTTTAGCTCAAGCACGTTGCATCGCGTCGCGCGGTCGCGTTTGCCCTATGGGAATCCACCACAATTAATTGCGATTTGAACTGCGTTTCGTGAAGCTTAATTAAAGTGGTGTACCAGTTGGCGTCCTCCTCAATACAAAACATGTTTCAAAACGGTTTCACTGGAATCACTCGACGCAAACTTTCACAGCGACGTATGTATTTTCTCCACGAGCTGATGCCGTATCCTTTTTCCCACAGATATAGATAGGGGAGCTTTCACCATTCACAGCGAGATATATTATTAGGGTAAAAACGCAGAAACATTCTCGCACATAGGCTCAACATGTATCGTTTGTGCATAGCTGCTCAGACGGGAGGAAACATATAAACGAAATCATTTAAATTTTGGCTATAGTCTATGGAAGTCCCATCTGGTTGTCCTTTTATTTTATTCAATCAGCATAAAATGTGCAAACATACAATATTATAGCTAGCGGGAACAGGGGAAAGGGCGTTTGGACAGTCGGACTGGCACCTTTGACTAAATTTCGAAACATGTTCGCTTGATAAACCATTATATGTTATACGCATATGTTGACAACTTTTTGTTGATATTATCTAAGTTACGTGTACTTACGAGCATAAGTGTAGTAATTGTGTTTTTAATGTGCCTATTTGTCAGTGAAACTCGTCGTGTTAATTATGCAGAAATTGAAATAAACTTGGTCTGTAATATTAAAACATGTTAAAGCAGTAATTCTAAACTACAGGAACAATTAAATTTCATAACAAATTAAATAGTTCTAGTCATATAAAAAAAATGTAACGTCTTAAATTGTATAATTAAAAATGCAACTGGCGTTTCTAATTAATAGATTTTTTGTCGATTATTGCTTAAGTAGCAATTACAATTTTCCAATTAACTGTTAAGTTGTATAGTAATTCGCCATTTGCAGTTGCTGTCACCAAATTTTTGGATGGGGTAAGTGCTACTATTTCAGTTTTCCGTGAATGATTCTTTTAATTGCAATAAGTTCAACAAATGATGTTGATAACTTTTTAAAAGATTATAAATTCAATTTATTACTCTTAAGGAAATGCTTAGTTTGTACACTTATTTTTGTATTTTAGCATATTTACTGGTTTCGGTTCTGAGAAGAATTTAAGGTAGCACGGTAATCATAATCACATAGCGTAACATGCTAATTAGTGGCGCGGCTTCGATATTTTAATCGCGCCTAACATGTTCAAGGTAATATAATTTATCTATATGAGCCAGGAAAATTTGTTTGTTTTAATAAACGACAATCCCCCTCTTAATGTGGCATTATTTGGCTGGTTTGACTTTACTGACATTTTCCTGTCTCCCTAGGTAACATCACGAATTAATATACGACAAAAAATGTGTGCTTCCAATGCCTTTTCTGATGGCTTGGCGGCCACGAACTTGCAAACATATTAAAATAGCTTAAACATGTAACACCACATGTGTTCACCTCGAAGGACTGGCAGCTGAGAAAAATTCTAAGTCATAAGCAAACTTAGAAAGTTGAGAATTGTCTTACCAAGCGATTCGTGAGTTATTATTTACTCAACAAGTAAGCAGTTAAGCCATTTTATTGGTAAAACCATTGCGACACCACTTTGGTCGAAAAATCGTCATAAGAAAAATAGGTCATCAATGGATTCAGATATTGATTTTTCGGAAAATATCCAGCGAGAATTCACGTCTACAAAATCGTTGATAAATTCACACACAATCATTCATCAAAATGGTAAGCGATAATCAGCAGGAAACATTACTGGATTCATAAACGAATCATCGCAGTCCTTTTCACCGCCGCTCGTATATACAAACTTATTTAGCATGACTATAACTAGTAGCGCCTTTTCATTTGGCGCTCTGCAGAATTCCGTTCGTGAAAAATTCTACAAACACTTTTTAATTTGTTTGCTGAGAAGGATAATATTTTTTTCAATTAAAATTGTAAAATGCTTAGATGAGAGAATTACGGAGAGGTGTGCACTTTTAAAACGAATTTTCCTTCGTTTTTCTCGTTGCGATAATGGATAATGATTATGTGAGAAGTGATTTATATATATGTATACACAATGTTTGTTGGAGAATGTTATGCTGCTGAATCTTTGTTTATAATGAAATTTAGTAATTTTTTTTCATGCCAAACATCATAAAAATTGGTAATATTTGAATGTGTGAAATTCTATATGTCATGTAAATTGAACTTTTATTCGGGAAAGCAATTTACCAATTTTTAATATGTTTTCGCAATTTTTCAATTATAAATATTTGAATTAGAATACTCGCAATTAATGCAAGGTCAAACAAATTTTTCCGATTCATTTGTTAGTCTAAAACTTTATTAATTTGATATGTTTACAAATTTACCCGATGAGTTTTATTATTTTTTGTGTATAAAACATGAACAATGAATAATATATTAAATTATCAGACATCCCTAAAACCCACCTAAAACCTATAGAGAATAAACCACATCATTCATCATTATAAAATTCATAAATCCTGTTCATCTTAATGTTTGGCCTTCGGAACGAGCACATTCATCGACGCCTCATTTAATTGATCGTCTCTACGTTAAAACATATATGTTATATACTCGTAATATACCATATATCGACTTGATGTGTTAAATCATAAACCGCAAATATAAACCGATTGATTAAATTTAAGACTGTACCTTGAGTAAAACTGTCGCGTGTCTTGCAATCATGACAAAACTGCATGCTGCAGCCTAATGCTGTAGCAAATTCTTTAGTCAAATATATTGACCCAAATTAGCATCCTAGCACAAACGTGAACGGCATCAAAGTGTTGACGAGACGGCTCTCTACCAAATATTCCACAATGATCTGGCATAATTCCAGCAAACAGCGATTCTCGCCTCCAACTTTAAAGATCGTCTTCTAAATGTGGCATTGGCCTGAGTGATATGTGCACATATGTACTTGAGTTTTACGCTACTGTTGCGTTGCGTCGCCGTCGCGTCGTAGGCCTTGCTGTACGATATCAAATTCACAGCAAGACGCTGAATGGCGCACGTGTCTTTGACTAGCGCGTCTTGAAACCACCCGTGACCCGATTATGTATGTATTGTTTTCATTTAAATCGCCGGTATTTGTTTGCATGAAACTCATCCGCACAAATATCCACCGTTGAATTAAACATTCAATTACCCGCCGAGCGTGTGTGTACAGCGTGTACTCTACTGTAAAACACACGCTCATCCTCGTCTAATGCCGCCACGTATTCACATATTTACGCTTCAACTGAACTCAATTGTGCGCACACTTAATGTAAACAGTACATCTTGCTGCTGAATTAACAAAACATAATAGATGTGCATTTTACAAAAGAAAACAAAAATTTCTATTCAGATTTAAGTAAACGAAGCTAAATGTATGGAGGCTGTGAGTACCGCAGGATGAATGCGGGTTTCTATGCTCGTATGATGTATCTCTTAGTTGCATCGGAATTCTCTTTTACTGTTTCCTCGCAATTGATTGTTAATTCAAGCATAGAAGTACTTGCATAAAATAAAACTAACATATGTATTTGGATTAGCTATACTTAGAGTAAATAACCTAAAAACAAATGATCTACTTTGAAGATTAAAGTTGTTGAAATTCTGCAAAATTAAATTTGGCATTTTATCAAGCGAATATATTTTTGTGTATACTTATTTGATTTAATCATTTATGTTACTGAATTTTATTATACTGTCATTATCGTTTATTTATTTGCATCACAACAAAACTGAATGTAAAGGCGGTAATGTCGTTAAACCAGCCAGATCAAAGAATTATACAGGTTCTGATGCCAACTAAAATAATGAAATTGGAGAATTGGCAGCGATTGTTGCTAAACAAATTGAATTTTTCTTGTTTACTCGTATCAATTGCACAATATTTTTATGCGTTAGTAACGTAAACGTGTCCAATGAAATGCACCTATGGACAATTAGCTTTGCACGATGCTTCAGCTGCTATGGTGATGGAGTGACGCAGCAAGGCAAGCTAGCAACTAGCGCGGCTTCAATATCAATGTCAAAGCGCCCGCGCCGCGTCGCGTTGCTATGACGTGTGTTTGGTGAAGCGGTTCACGGCTCACGCATTATGTAAGGATTTCAATGCTCGGCAATTGAAGTATGACTGACTGACGTCATTCCAGCGTAATGCATTGACGTAAATGGAAGTTATGCTCATACAGCGTGCCTACATAGCATATGCTATGGGAATTTAAATAAAGGTAAAGGCTTGTGAGTAAAGGTGTCTTTTCATAAGAGGTACATATATCTTAAACTGTTATTGAAACTCACCAACGCGCCTTTTTTTACTTAAAAGACCTGGCGGTTTTTGGTCAGTTCGTCTGGTTTTTCCTCTTGAATGGAACCTCTAGTCGCCTTGATATAAGTTGCTTGACGGCGCGACGATGATTTACAAGTTTAAGGTTGAAAACTTATTTACAAACGATCGTCTTCTTCCAAATTTAGCAGGCATACAAGCCTAGATTATGGAAATTACAAATATCTTGTACGCACTATTCTCATCCTGTCTTGTATTTAGAATTAGCATGCAATTCTTAAAGTAACAATATCATGACTTAAGAAAATGATTTCTGATCAAAATCAATGATTAATCTTAACCGTCTTAAAGAAAGAATTGCATAATTTATTAATATTTTGCTGAAGAAGCAACTCGATCAGAAAAACCTATTTCAATGAAATATTAACTCAGATTAACTTAAAAACGTACATTTATTAAATTTCAAAATACTTTCACAAAGCAAAAAACAAAAATCCAAAATGTCGCGTACTAGTCTACCCTCTTGGTCTGACGTCTTGCATTGGACTTTGTCACCATAAGCCAAGGGCCTATGTTTAGTGTCAGCAGTTTCATACATCATACATGTAACTCGCGTGATGCTCAGTGGAGGTCAAGTGTGTGTACTTGTTGGCATATTCCATGCGCATTTGTGTGTACTTGATTTGAGAAACACATTGTTTGTGCTTGCTTAAGATTGAGTGGCGATAGCTTCATGAATATAAATTAAAAGTGGTTTAAAGTGCGCCCATATGGATTATGCGACCTACACGAATCTGTATCGCAAAAATTTAGTGATCACACCTAAAATTAAATGATTCTCTTTATCTTTGATTTTAAAATGAATATCTCCAGGTTTAATGCATCTTATAAATATCACTACTTTTATGATTAAAATGTGACACAAGATTAAAGCTAACAGTACTGCTGCTAACTTAACAGCACTGCTAACTTAACAGCACTGCTAACTTAACAGCACTGCTGCCAAAGTGCTGTAAGTAATTAAAATAATTTAATTTTTTTCTTAATCTAATTTAGGGTTTTTATTCTTACGACCATTTTTATTTTTGCGAAAACGCTTATAGTATTTCTCCCTTATTTAGCTTTATAGCCAACAGTCCCAGTCAAAGAAAGTTAATGGCGAGCGACAGTTCTGGTTATTCTTTTAATTATATTAACTTTTGAAACAAAAACAGAACTTGCTTTAAAATCGAAATACGAATAAAATCGATGGTATTAGCGAATAAGAAAGTTTGTCTGACGAACATGACATTTAATACTTTTCTATAGATAGCATTTTTTTTGACATTTTACACAGGCGCATGGATTTTCGGATAGATTTAGAAAATACAAGTACTTTTAGTATACCCTGGTTTGGTTCTGATTACTACTTATTTGTGTCTAATTTAGCAAACTGCTCTTACACAAATTTCTAATTTTCTGATCTGTATGTCAATTATATTTATATGTAAAAGCAGCTTAAGGCAGATATACTCGATTCCCAGTATTTGGCAATTTTGTAAAAAAACAATTCACAACATTAAAAGTCTGGCGAAACTAAACGGGAAAATCATCGCACGCCTGCGAGGAGTGTATTGAAGAAAGCTTAATTAATCATTTAAGTTATCTTAGCATATGAAGTAGAATGTGAAATACACGTCGAGCATGTGATTAAATCCTAAGATTTATTGGTAAACATGGAAAACTGGTTGCAAAAAGCTATTAAATTCGACATGAATAAAATCAATAAACGACTATATGCGCTGTCTAAAAATATAAGTGGCCTGCTTATCCGGCGCCAACAAAAAACGAGAGCAACTCATGTGGGCCTTATGTCTTATAAAATCAATTCGAAGATTTCCTCGTGAATGACGATTTTCAGATCAATATCAAAATTATTGACGTGCAAAAAGAAGAGTTATCTTTGATGTTTTTTTTTTTTTAATTTTGACTTTTCAGTTTAACACAGAAAGGGGTTTCATATGTTATTTAAAAAAAAATACTTTTCAGTGACAATAACTTGAAAATATGTTTGGTTTTGTATGACATTAATCTGTCAACGATATTCCAAAAATGATATTAGATTGAGTTGGCTTTAATCGCCTGACGCATGCTTGGTCCTGTTAATAAACGTGAATCCTGCGTTTATTAAGTTTAGCCGATGTTTAGTTTCCTAAAATATGTTAGGGTGTCAATTTTATACTTCAAATTGGATTTTATTGCTTTAAAATCGTTTGCAGTTTTTAATCTCTGACCTTTAGTGTGTTCACATTTAATGAAAGCTTGCAGAGCCCACGCCTAACATTAATATGTTAAAAGACTTTAGCGTTTCTATAAACATTGTACCTTTACAACAGGTGGAGTGAAATGTTGACTGATGAGTTATAAATATTAATTCAAAAACTGAATGTTTTATTTACCTAACGTTGAATTATATTTTATTTAATCGTTAGTAGAACATTATCGTAAATGCAGTTTTTCTCATTTACCGTGTATTTCTTGCATGTTTGATGCCGACTTATAATAATATTTGCACGCCATTCAGAAAAGCACGCGCAAAGCCCCAAACTCATTTCCAAAACATAAACACCACATTGTCATGATGTGGAGAGTGAGTGATAAGAGTACTGATGTTATCCAAATTTCCAATTAAGTACACCAGTGAATTATGAATAAACATCGTCTCGTTTCCATTCCCTGTGAAAGCTTATACGGAATCATAAAACCATCACAGCACAGCCGCTAAGTCGTGCTTAAACTTACTGCACATTGGCACAGTTCATTCGTATTTACATTTATAATGTATGTATTCATGTACATATAAATGTTATCATACACGCAAAGCTCGGTAAGTTGTCCACTTTTTTCTCGATCCCCAAAAATGTCTGTTTGAATCTTGTAAAGTCGTGCAGACTTGGCGCGTCGCGTCACGTCGCGTCGTGTTGTGCAGCCCTGTGCCCCAGTGGATTAAATTTAAATGGCAATTGGATAATTTGGTAGCATACGTGGATAAGGCAGTTAAAAGGCAAAATACAAATCTTAAATCAATAGTGATAGTCACAAAAAACTTGCGATTTGAAATTATTTTGAATAATGCCTTAAGTCTTAAACGGTTCAAAAAACAATACCTAAACGAACAAATAAGCCAAAGCAAATTGTCCGTTGCGGTCTCTTTGTTCGCCATTCTTGTCTAATTTTGTGTTCTGCCGGATATACGTGACATTTTAGGATTCTCTCGGTTAAGGATACGGCTTGGAGTTATACGGAGAAGGCCAGCAGTCTCTGTTTGTTACTATATTGTGTCTTTATGAAGTCGGGTTCAAAGTTTTATATAGAAGAAAAGAATTTATCATCAAAAAATGTATGAATATCTTACAAACAGAACGGCGCTTTGAAAAAATAGACGGTAGCTCATAATTGGTGTCCAATTTACAAGTAATTTTTTTCCATAAAAACGGAATACGGGAAGAGAAAGCAAATAAAGCGGATGTCATTTCAAGCTGGAATTTAAAGTATCTCTTTTACTGAATACATTGGTAATTGAAGAGTCATTTGAATGTCAAATGTCAGAGCATTTTTTGCGGACTCGTTTCGTTTATTATGCAAATGCTTAAAAAAAAAGAATATATATTTTTTTAATATATGGGGTAGTTTTGGACCGAATTTGACAAAAAATCTTATGATGCAGAAACACGTTGTGACAACACCCCACAATTCCAAAGAAATGTTATCAAAATGTGTTTTTTCTTACTTTTTAAGGTAAGTTTATATCAAATAAAAATATGAGAACAATAAAAGTTCTATCAGTCAGTCGAAAGCAGCAACCAGTTACTCTAAAGAGTCAATAAGCGCCTTCATTAGGCAATTCTGTGATTTTGTATTGACAATGTACAGTCAGCATTTTCTAATGACTACAGCCAGATTATTCACAAAATGCCGATTAACTCTTTTTCTCTATAAATGCGCGTTTATCCGGTATGTTAATTACGAACCCAACGCATACGCATCGCTAATGGCGGACATTAAACGCAGTGCACATAGCACAACGCCCAAACTGTCCGGTCAGCCAAACGAGATGAAGAGGTGGTATAATTTAGTACAGTAATTGTATCAGGCCATTGGGAGACATCTGATCCCCGAAGACCATTAACCGGGCCAAACTTTTATATTTTCACTCACACAGTAAATAATCGACGCCAAACACCCAATTCTCCCACATCGACCCTCGCGAGTTCATGGCAATTAATTATTTCCTCTATCACTCTTTCACTCATCCTTGCTCACACCAAAATGTATACAATCAAAACATTTTTTAGTTATATACGTCCCACAAAGATCGAACATTTTTTTTCAAAAAAACGA
>JANSTS010012569.1:0-16371 GCA_026546915.1 Sylvicola fuscatus
TGTTATACTTTTATGTGACATGGCACACATTTTTTAATTTCAAAATTTTCCTACCGCATGATTCTACTCAAGAAAATTTTCCGAATATTTCAACATTTTTCACCAGTTTGTGACATTTACCAAAATTTTGAATATTGATTGTGTTGACATATTCTTTCGTTTAAATGATTTTAAATGTTTCATTTGAATTTCCAATCGTTGTAAATTGGTATTTTTCAAGTATGTTCATAAATATAGATAATTTTCTGTACAACACCTTGTTCATATAGTCAATTAGTTAGTTACAAAGATCTGTTGAATATGTGGTGTCATTTTGAAAATTCTATAGTTAATTCATGAAGAACCAAAACGCAGGCACGTGTTTTCGCGTTTGTTTTACCTGTAGTTGAAGCATTATAACTTATAATGTAAGATTATCTTGACAAAGATTGAATGATAACAAAAACTATAGTCAGCATCATCAAGATCATATGTTTTAGATCCGTTGTATAATTATGTACTTTTTAGTCTTTTTTTAAACATCACATGATTTTCGTACAAAAAATTAGTAACACACAAATAGCATAGTCCTCAATGCCGTATGCTGATAAAATTTAAAAAAAGACTGTTTTAACAAAAATAAATTTATATATTTTTCCTCGCAACATCAGCCCACGAGTCAAATTCATAGCTCCCTCCTTCAAAGTCAAGGTTTCAAGTCATCTTGAATAATTGCTACCGCTTTTCCGTCAACGAATAACCGGGGGTTGCGGCCACACTTAATTTATAAAATGGTGCAACAAGATCATTTACATTTCCCACCACTTTGTTATTCAATATATTAAATTGCTGTCTTCGAGATTTTACGTAAGAACCCATAAATTCTTCCGAAATTCATTGTTGTACTGCTAAACTTTTTTATTCATTGAGTTATTATTTTGTTTCTCTTCTGCTATTTGTTCATGCTGATAGGAACACGCGGGTTTTTCCTCAATCGTGGCAGCTTTGTCACAGAAAAAAGTTGGCCTTTTGCCAATTGGTGTACCAATCTCTTGATTCTGCGCTTGAAAAAAATTGCCAGCGCGCTAGTTATCGTTTTTTGTAATTAAACAGAAAGATTCCCCCAAATGAAATCAAATTGATTCTGCCATGAATTATGTAACTTAGCGAATTTGCGTCGTTTTCTTGCAGTATCTCGATTTACTGGCGTCTAAATATTATTTGGATTACTCAATTGGAATCAATTGCCTAGAAATTAGTTGTTTTTTATTGCCGACGTTGACAGTTTAAGCGCCTTGTTCCATTGTCGTGCTGAATGAAATCCTAGACTCTAATGTTTTATTTCATTCACAAGGAACATTGATTAAGCCAGCGGTGGCGTCATTTATCTTACATACTATCATTTATTGAAATGGCCTACGCAAGAATCCCGGGTATTTTTGAGAAAAACAGATCATGGCAAAGAGCAGCAGTACAGCCATTTCGCCAACTTTTCACACTCTGCATTCTCCTACAACTGTTAGTTATTGCTGAATTTTTGACGGCCAAGTTCAAGTGATTTTTTTTTGCACATTACACTTATTTTTACGTAATTTTTTTTACCAAAACCACAACAAACTGTAAATGAATGGTGAAAGTGTAGCCATGTGTTTGTAAACAATTTATTTTTGGACTGTTTTCAGAATGGCGGTGGTTATGTCCGGACGAAAATACCATAATTAGTTTTATTTTTAGATAAATGTTTAATTAGTGGAGATATTATAATTTCCAGCAATTGTTTTTACTAATGGAGGAGGTTTTATTCTCTTTACAAAATTATAATTTAAGACTCACATTGTTTCAATGTTATACAAACCAAAAGATTAGAACAAACAAAACTATTAAACAACTTCATTAATTTTTAAAGTTATGTGCTTTGGATGTCAGAAAGAATATATTATACTATATCTCAATCATAACTTATGCTGAACTATTGAAGAGAGCTTTCACGTATCATGCCTTTCTTAGGTATTAACATATGTATGAACAATTGACAAGTGAGGTGGACCTTTTGGAAATGTCTGTCTGATTGCGGCTGTTAGTTCAATCTTTCGCCTATGATATCGATTTAATGTTACACGGTTAGTGACAAACTATTCAAAATATGCTCCTAAATATAGATCTGCCAACTTAAACAAATACGACGGAAGTCGATGAATTGAAGTATAGCGACAATCTTAATTTGATGAACTTGTCTTTTAGAAACAAAAAAAAAAAAAATTGTGTATATTCTAACTGGTTTTAAATGTCTTGATAAAATTGGCACAAATTAAATAAACAAAATATAAAAAAGGTAATGTGTAAATTGACGCCAAAATGGTAAACAATTCCGTCCGAAAATAAGCGGCTCCACTTTTGTGATTTTAGCAAGACAAGTTTCTGCAGCTGTCAATTAATTAATATTCAACATAAGCTTGGTGCCTCTGAATTCATAAGGTATATTGAACATCTAAAAAAGTAGCGAACATGATACCTAAATATAATCGCATATGTTGAAATATTCACAAACGTGTTTGAGTTCAATTCGAGAAAGCAACTTCGTGCCATGTCTTATCAGTATGAAATTATGCGGTTTTTGTTTTATATGAATTTTAATAAATATATTTTATCACTCCAACTTGGAGGCACGTGCTACGCTGCGTTGTACTCTACGCAATGCGACTTGCGACTTGCGACTTGCCACATAATTCCATCCGATCGTTTAACATCGATTGACTTCCATTGTAAATCTTTAATTAATTGAAAACAATACATAGCGAGTGTGCCAAATATGAGAGTGCCAATTGTTTGTTGATTGCCGATTATTTGGCTGTTAAATGTTTGGCGTTTGATGCATTAAGTGGTTTATAATTCATTTCTTTAACATATATTTTAACGTCCTTGTTACATTTATGAGAAGACATTTATTGTTTATTGTAGTTTTATCGATGTTCTTTCATGTTCGCACCAGTTCTAGTTTCATTCATCTTTTATGGATCCTCCATCATCCAGAACTGAAATAAACAAAGATTACTACTTTATGTCAGCAAATTCTTTGTTTATACAGTTTCTGTTTATCCTTTCTGTCTTGCCTTGTAATATATTTATTTATATGTGTGTATATAATGTATATTTTGCTGCAGTACACTGAATGAGATCGCTATCAGTGAAAGTTCTTTGTTCGAATATAAGGTTGCCTGTGTTGTTAAAATAAATATCGCAGAAAGGAACCGCCAGAAAAGGCGACCGACTGGCTAAGATTGTTCGTGGACGATATTTTATTGCGGCCGATGGAACTTTTGTAAAAAATACGACGGAAAAGGGCTTGGACATGACGGTATCATGAAAACAACATGCAACTCAATCCTTTGTTATATGGTTCGATTTGATCGATTGACGCTTTCAAATTCACTTTAAACGTACTGATTAGATTAAGACACACGCAGTCAAACAAAAGATAGCCATACACTTTATTGCATCACACCACTGTACGTTGGCATTTCCAGGAATCCCATTACAGGCCATTGTCCTTTACAAATCGCCATCAGTTGTGAAAATAAAGTACTCACACTGGTATTGTTGAAAATTTAAATTATGATTAGAAAATACTGCGACTCTGGAAGATGGGGTTGGTGGGGGAGGGGTCGTAGAATCAGGTTTAAATTTATGCAGCTAAGGTATGCATTTTTAGTGGTACGTAAAGTTTAACGTGGTTGTGTTTTTGTGTATGTTTTTAATTGGAAAATTTTACAGAATATACCTTTAATAAAAGAAAGTAACATCGGTTAGAACGTGAAACAGAGCGCGTCAAAAATAAGGAGTTTTATCACATTAAATTGACGTCGTAAAAAGGCTAGCTTCTTTTATGTTGCATCTGGTCCATTCATATAGTGCAGTTGGCTGTTGCACATAAAATTTTACTGTTGCAACGATCTTTGCGAAAACATTTTAACTACCCATGGCCACCCTTCTAGTTCATTGTGTTGGTCCCCAAAATTGCGCATCTATATGCCATTAAAATGGCACTTTACGTTCACCCCTTTTTGCCATATTCGTTGTACCGTTGCATCGTCCTGCTTCCTAACAATACGATTCAATTTATCCTGATGCAACCACAGCGCAGTTTTCTGCAGTTAGTTATATGTAAACCGTGAAAGTGACACAAAAACTTATATAAAATGCACCAAGTGGGAACGGTGTTGATTATAAAGAATATGCTTTATTTTTTATGGATACATTGCCTTTATGCAACGTTTGTTTCTAATTTTCTCTATGATTAATATTAAAATTTATTTGTGATAATTTTCATGGCATCGATTTTACGGTTTTTGGTAACCTTTTTGAAAATGGTTTAATATATGTATTTGTATTCCACACAGATCGATCATAGAAAATTGAAGATACTAAAATATCTATAAAAATAAAGTCAATTTTCTCAAAGTCATAAAAATGAAATTATAACGTTTCGGCCACCCACACGCTGTATTGTCATGACAGCACTTTATTGTCCTCACAACACATTACTCGATGAATTTAAGAATTATAGGATAGTCGTGCTTATTCTTCAATCAATATCCATTACTTTCATCGCAGTACTTAATTGCCAGATAGATAAAGCTAATCCTAAAATAAGTTTCGAAGGGAATAACATTCATCAAATATTTACATTGTCCACCCTAAATTGAAGGACGTACCGTATTACCCCTAACTCTTTACTTTTTATGTACAAAAATTGAATAAAAAAACAAAAGAAGAAATCTCTTTTCTATTAAAATTGGTAGATTTAGCAAAAAAAAATTACCTTGAGATAGCTTGAAAGATTTGCGAATGTAATCCCTTAAATGGTTTCAACAATTTTCTTTTCGATTTCAATTTTAAGTTTAACACTGATCCCTTCAGTTTCCGTTTATATTCTCCACAAGTTTCGTCTGTTCGCAACCATTGCACACGCCAGTAAATTGCGAGTGGCAGTTGCATACAGTTGGAACAACAGAGCCAGCTCAACAGAGAAAACAGTATGCATGTCGATGCACTTAAGTATATGTACTCTACGTGGGGCAGGAGGTGGCTGTTATGCAGCTGACGGGGATATCTGTGTGTGGGACATTTTGTCGGTCGACAACCCCTCCGTCACTACCCTACATTTACTACTAGCCCGGTTTTCCGTTTTTTTTTTTATTTCCACCGCCCCTCTTTGTATGCACACGGTTCGTCTTTCACTCGTTGTTGCACATTCACGATTTTGATACACGCTTTGCCTTGTATTCATTTGCCAGGGAAAAGTTTCACTCTGCATGCCAACAGTGCACCACCCACATTTTTATTTTTCCCACTGAAGCTTTAGTTTGCACAGGATTTTCTTAATTTGTTTTACTTTTCAGTTGGGTTGCATTTGCTTTATAGCGGTTTAGTGCAAACTGCAACAAACACACCAAAAGTGCAGATATAATATTTGTTCTGTGTTCACTTTGTGAAATGAGGTAGATGGCGATAAAGTATATATCACGCTAGTACTTTTATTATACGGTATAGTATGCATATGACATGCATGCACATGAAAGAATTATATGGCGGAACCTAATCATGGGACAATAAAGCGTTACATTTTATATGGAACTGTAAAACGAAATTGCTCGACAGTAACTAAAACGACGTGACGTATCGGTGTTCTGTGGGAGTTGAATGGAACCATTTGACCAATCTATGTTGGAGCTTAAATAGCAGTGGTGTCTTTATGTCGTAAAAATATCTCAAAACTTTTTAAGTATGGAATGTATGCAGAGGCCAAGGTTTTGTCACTTATTGGTCGCTTCGTTGGTTTTATAGTTGAGGATTACTGAAGCCGATTAATCTATTCAACTTTTATGACGCCAATACGCCAAGGGCCAATTAAAGTCTTTGAATTATTTTCGGACATTTTCTGATAGCTATTCTGGTTCAGGAATTCTGAAATAAAGTACTTTATTAATTAATTTCAAAATTGCCATTGTCAAAAGGACGAATGATAATATATACAATAAGAAATCACCAAAGTTCTTTGTCTAGTGTATAATATTAAGCGACGAAGGGAATACAACCCTCTCCTAAACATATATTTTGAGAAAAGTGCATTGGATTGTGTCACGCGAATACGGAGCCCAATGTGCATTCGGTAATGGAACATAATATAAAATATATCTTTGAAAAATACTTTAGGGATAAACAATTTTGTTTGTTCTACTTCTCTAGCTGCATACATCATTTGTTTTTGTGTATTGATACATAAAACATTATAAGCTTATTGCTTACTTTCGTGTTTTCTCAATTTGCGCCGTAAGCTTACTGGTGCACTCAACTTTATGTCGAAACGAACGAAAGTTTATCGCTTAAAAACAGTGATATAAATAAATAAGTCAAGCGGCAAAGAAAAATCTCATCCCTTAATGGAAATGATAGAATAGCGTGGGTTGTTTGTCGCTACAGTGTAAAAGAAAAACTGTGGATGGGAATAAGGAATTAAGTAAAGTCCGCACTGCATTCTCCCATCAGAGTGACCCTTTGGTACTTTGGGATAATGTCAAAGTCAAAAGCAAATGATGATTTCTTTCGAACTCTATATAATAATTTAGTTAGTTGGTGAAAGAACTAGATTAGCCGAAATCCACCTGTTTCAGTTTTCGTTTTTATATGCGTCCATGATTCTTCTTGTCCCTTATTTTAACTTGGATGTTTATGATATATTTTTCACTCAGAAAAGTCGAAGGTTTGATAAACAGGTGTGTCAATTTCGCTGAAGATAGCACGTTTTCTTTTGGCAAGTAATTCAAAGTTTTCGCCGTTGTTGAGCTGTCTAATTTACTATTTGGGGCAAATAAGGGACGAAAATGCAATTGGATTGTTCTAAGGACCGTGTTTCATCTGGTTATCGTTTATTTATAGTGCAGAGAGTGCAATGTGACCAGAGTACATCAAAACTCACTTAGTTTGTGGATGAAAGAAAGTAAGTGGTTGAATAACTCAATGTCCCTTTAAATATGAGCTCGTACACTCGTAGGAACCAAAGATACATATGGTGTTGTCATGCCTCCTGAATTATTCTTAAAATTCATTTTCTCCATTTTTCATATTTCTTCTAAAATTTTCCGCAAATAATAAAATGTTGTGATCAGCGGTTTATTTCATTTGAAGCATGTGCAGCTTGAACAAGACAATTTATATTCACCATATTCTCTACAGTCAAAACACCTTCATTTTTATATGCATCATGCACAAAACCTGACATATCTTCGCGTGCATACATGCAGAATGCAACTACCCACCCAAGTCCAACCCACTCTCAAATATTTATATGTATATTCGTTTTTTTTTCCCTCAACAGAACTCTCTATTAAAAGAATAGCGATAAAGAATAGAGTGCAGAGCTCACCGCAATATTATGTATATGCATTATGTAGGTACGTGTGCATAAAATATGTAGTCAGTCAGTCAAATTTGTGCAACACGCGCTCCGGAGTTCGTGGATACAATTTTAGTAGGAAAAGAAGGATGGATGGTGAGACAGGGTAGTTGATGTCGTCCCTTTTAGCATATCGAGTTCAATAATCTTTCTCTAATAATTTTTACATTCCTTCGTATATATTCGTTCTGTTAAAATATTTGCTGAGTAAATTAAATTAGAAAAGAAAAATATTATGGAAATATCCAAGTGCAATTCTTGATAGAGCGCGTTCGTATTCCCTTTGTCAACTTTGTGTATGCACTTGGATATGGGTGGTGTTCTCCACGTTGCATCAGCATATTAACACACACAAAAGGTCGTATATCAATGAGAAATTAAGGCAAAGAGATGGTTAGTGAAGGGTTAAATTAAAATATATACTTTTTGAATGGATTTGAATTAATGAAATAAAATGAGTGCAGAAAAAGGGTGAACGGTCTCATTTAGGACAGTCCTAATGGAATTTGGTGCATAAAAATGTTTGCTAATAGTACGAACATTTTCTCGTTTCTATATGCGAGAATGATCTTTATTCATGCAAAAGAAAGCTATTATGCAACTATGTTGCAGAAAATTGGAAAAGATTGAGATCATAATGGCAAGACCGAGGAAGAAGCATTGATGACGACTTCATTGTGACTTTTTCTCTCATACACGGTGACGTTTTTGTATGTTGTAAAGTATGACAATGAAGGACAAGAATGCAAAGGATGAAAATCAATTACGCGAAAAATTGAAGAATTTTGCATTCAGCAATCTTCCAGTAAGCAGCGATAAATGCCTGCACTTCATTTTCCCGTCGCCGGTGAGGACAAAAAGTTTTCTCATTAGCATTTACCGATTTTTTTTTGCTGATGTAATTTGAAACGTTTGCATTTTTTAGATCTAACTATCACGTCAAAGGTTCAAGATTTTTGCTATTGAAATACATGAAAATGGTTGTCAATAAGAAAATAATTCCATATTCTATCAATTTCCTGAATGACAAAACGTACACGTAATCCATATGTCAGCACATTATCGCACTATTGCAGTAAACAGTTAAATCTGTACACTGAAACACAATCAAAAATCGATTGTCAACTAACGTCATCGTTACATACGTACGGGATGCATTTATCTCGTTGTATTCTAAATTAGATAGATTGTACAGCGAACACAGCGACAATGATGGGGTTGAATTGACTCGCTGCAAATGCTATTTCATCCCTTCTTCATCTTGTATGTGCACTCCGAACCGCTGTCACATAAAACTACAGTATAACGAAAAGTTTTGACGCCGATGCGATTTCAGTATAAGGATCAGGATATTAAGATAAGATGTGTGGTATCGAATATTTGAAATTGTACGTATGCACTTTGCTTATTTGGGGATTATCATTGTGCCGAAGTTCAGTGCATACCTTGGGTTTACATTTTGTGTCGCAGTCGTCTCGTATTTCGCATCGCATCGGGACATGTCTTATATGCGCGGTGTTATTTAAATTCTTAATGAACAGCGATGACGGCAGCTAATCTCGCTAAATTTAATATGGCAATCCACGCCAAGACTATGCATACTTAATTCACAAGTAGCGCGGCAACAGACTCCGGAGTATAGTAAGGCGCCCAGGAGCAATGGGGAATGATAGCGGTGAAGCTTGAATGATGCACAAACATTTTATCATTTGGAAACAATATTACTATTCATGAACTAGAACTGTTTATATTCATTCATCGCTCTGTTACAAGAATTACTCTTTTATTTGCATATGCTAAAGACTAGGACGAACAGAAATTTGGTTTATTATTTAATGAATCGAAAAAAAAAAATGTAAAAGCGATTGAAATGCCAGTCTAACTTTGTGTTTTATTAAGAGTTCAGACAGTCTAACATTATGAGTAAACTCGTATATTTTTATTTATTACATAAATATAAATGTATGTGCTAGAAGCGTGATTGCTTCTGTTGAATTTTCATGCGCATTTTTCAATATTTATGTAAAATATTATTCTTCGTTTTGCGGAAAAATCACGAACCAGAAGATGTAAAAAACTGCATCTGATAAACACACACATAGCGCATATGTTCACTTAAAAAAGGGGTTGTGCATTTCAATCGTAAAAAATCTGTTTATAGAATGCCAACGAAATCAATGACCCTTATTTGTTGACTTTATATGGAAAAAGCGTCCACATATGAAACATAGAAATGGATGCGATCCTACTCATAGCAGTTGGTTGAATTGAAAATATAAACACAAACTGCATTTTCATCAAACAGTTGATAGCACTTTGGGATTGGGGGCAGCAAAATCCTATGTTATTCACTTAGATCAAAACTCTCTTTGTCTTCGATACGCGCTGCATAAAATATGTTGCATGTTGCAGTCACATTACACATTTTAAGTAAAGTCGGACTTATTGAATTTTGTTTTGAATTCATTTTAATAAACCAAAGGGAGTTTTGTGGGGAGTTGATAACATTGTAGAACTTTAAACCCGCATAGATTTTATGAGTATTTTACCTAGATATTTTAATTAACTGCGTCATTCATTAAATTGTACTCAATTGGGAATGCCAAAATAAATGATTTTCCGAAATTAAATTATTAATTCTCACTGTTAAATGTGTACTAGATGTGGTGCATGTATGCATTGCTCGCCTCACTAATTTCAAATCTCTTGTGTCATTAGGGGATGCTTAAACTTTATCAACTGAAGATAACTAACTTTTGATGCTGATGCGCTTGAGCGTTGAATTAAGAACGAGATTGCATTAGCTACCAATTATGTGGCACGTATGGGAATGTGCAGGAATTTAAATGCACAAATAAATTTGTGTGGTTTTGAAATAAACTTTGCCGGTAAAGATGATAAGTAATTAATCGTAGAAAAAGAAGATTCTACGCCTTGAAACAAAATTTAAAATTATTAAAATAATGCAAAATAAAAACTCATCCATAAGTTTTATTTATTTACATGCAATAAACGTCTTTTACGATTTCTCCTTCTCAATGAGCGTAAACTTTTGAATTTATTAACCCCATTATTAAGTACGCTGCAAAATGTAATGATAATTTACAAACTTCATAAACATCCCAAACGATGATAACGAACGTTCCTTACCTTTTCGGAAATGAGAAATAGTTATTGGAAGCAGCAAGCTGCCAATTCAATAAAAGCTTCACTTCATTTGTACAAATGTTCAGTGTTGTTTGTCTTGCATTTGTTGCTGTTCCTTGGATATTAAGTACACATGTAATTTGTTAAATGGCTTGTTTATGTTGAAGCGTTCAAATTGAATTAGATTTTTCAGCGATTTCACGAATTTCTATTTGCCAAACTGTCCGTTCAGTTTTCATCTGCTATCGATGCATCTTACATTCCGTCCATAGCTGCAGTTAGTTTGCACTGTTGTTCTGCAACTATTTCCATCCAGCCATTCCTATTGCAACTAATAACAAGTAGCCTGGTATAAAATGGTACCCGACGCGCTGCTTCAATAATGAATGGAGCGTGCTCCATAAAAGAATAACAAACTCTTATATCTCAAGAAGACAATTGCATTCCCCGCTAATAATAAACTGCGCTTGTCATAGCGTGTAGACAACGAAAGAAATTAACCAGTTGAGGAATTTCGCTGCAACTTTGTATTATTCTTGTTAAAATTGAAATATTTTTGCACAAGAAATGTTAATTTAACAAAAGTATATATTTCCAAATTATATGCATATTCGCGAGAGATGCAAATTTCAATTAATTCCGTTCCATCTGTTGCATGTTCTATGCAGCTTATCTCGACTCTAAATTGTTTCCAACTTGTGGCAACTGACTGGCTAAAGTCTTTTTATTGTTTCAGTTTTTTTTGTTTTGTATTTTAATTAGATCATGTCACGAAATACGGTAATAAGTAGTTTTTAGCATTAATATATGTTTTCATGTTTTAAATATTCAGCTTGTCGGATGTACATATGTAAATGAACAGCGTACGGATCAACATTCTTGGGATAATGTTACAGAATCATAAAACCACCCCAAACCACCTCATTCGCAAAAGTCTCTTATTTCAATTTTATTAGTAGTTGACATTTCTTTGTGTCTTTGTATAAAAGCTGATGTCAGAAGTGGAATTTGTCTTTATTATCGTACAATGGCAGGGTTTCTTCATTGTTAAATGAAAACTATGCTGCAGTCTGCATAAAGGAAAATAAGACGAGATATCATATACACACGCACGATCAAAACTGTAAATTGAATCGACTGAACCTATTCCACATAGTAGCATAATGAAGTGTTGCTTTGTGTACCACACTCAATGTAGTACGTCTTCAAAAAGGACTTTTGAACTTAGTTGAAAGAATGTCGACAATCAGGATGAAAGTGTTTTTCAAGGTTGATAATATATTAAAAGTTAATACCAATAACGTCATGCAAACGATAATAAATATAATTTAATATTTTGAAACAGCATGTCACAGATTGCTGTCAAATTTCATTGTTGAAAATGTTTTTCCTGTGTTCGACGATTAAACATAAATCGAGGTAAAACACATAAAAGCTGACTGCATTAGACAGTCCACTTAAAAGTTTTTCATAGCTCTACCAAATTGCTCTAAAACTTGTAATTCTTTGTTTTTACTTTTTTTTTAACGTTTTCCGCCGTAGTGCGATACTTTCCCAGTCTCCCCGTGTACGATATGTAATTAGCAACGTGTTTCGATTGATGCAAACTTTTATGGTCGCTTTTATGTGCTTGCCAGCTTTATTCCTTTCGGCGATTGCGCTTCAATGCACTCACATACATATAAATGGCGATATCGTAAAAGCCACCATTCAAAGGAATTTCTATACGCTTTTGATTTTCAATGTACATACGTAGCTACTATTGGTTGGAAAAGCTGCGTAGTTTGATAAAGCTCGTTACCATAAAAACCTTAGTAATCACTTGACCTTTCCCAACAGTCTTAATTTTTTTCAATATTTTTTAAGTGTTTTTCGGGGTGGAGAACTTGTACGCTTAGTAACATTGTTATTTGTTTGAAAGTTTTTGAACTGTTGCCACGGACAATTACACCCAGGTAGTTTGCTCCTTTTACACAGAATAAGTTTTGCATAATCATAGTTCCAGTTATGCCAATAGATTAGGTAGCTTTTCTCCTATATTCAATGTGTGAGCGAAAATTGACAACCTGCTGAAGCGCATAAATTCGTGAAAGTTTTTCCAACTAGTTATAGTTGAGTAATCAATCAAGTAGAAAAGTGTGAACGTTATTTGAATAAATCTTGAAAACATGACAGAAATCATTTGCTAAAGGCATCTCCTCATAAGTTTTAATATAATTTTCCACTGCAGCGAGGTTGATGTATTTGCGATCAACCACATCGTGACTTTCATGTTCTTTTACAAAATTTAACTCGCTTTATTTTCCAACAAAAGTTTGCAGAATTTTCTGTTGCATGTTGAGCTGTTGTAGTCTTAAAGAAATTTACCTAAAAAAAATAAGTTTTCATTGATGTTGATGGAATTGAATTTAATTGATTATTTTAATTTTTAATTTTTAGTTATCAGCAAGGGCCAAGCAGAGACTTGTCGCTATCGATTCTTAGCACGATGTGGCGGTTATGTGTGGTGTGTAACACAAGCATCAATTGTCTACGATAAACAGAAACCGCAAAGTGTTGTTTGCGTACACTACGTTCTAAGGTAAGTCGAAACTATTTCTTTTTTATTGCCTGCCAATGTGTCAAGCGCGTCCACATATTGTTTTAAATTTCGAATATTAAAAAAATCCAAGCAATTTTACTTACATATTTTAACAACAACATTTTTACTGTGAAAACATGAATCACTCGGTTATTAAAGAAACATGTTCTATATGTGTAATGTTGTCATCGTCGTATTGGTTCAGAAGCGTGATAAGCGAACGAATGGGCTTCATAAATCACAGTGAAACTCTTAAAATTGAACATTTAATATTTCTGACATCGATCCTGCATCATCCATTTCCCGCCCTTTTATCCTTCATCCGATTGTAGCAAATATTTATCTCACCCCCGTGAATTTGCCATTGAAACAGATGTATTTATTGCACATTGTAAGGAGTGTTGGCACAATAAACCATCAAAATCCTTTCCTTTTGTTGTTGTTGTTGTTGCTTTGTTTCAATACACAGAGTTTGAACTCTTTGTGCTAAATTTAACGTATTTACACAGTTTGCAACCAACAGGTGAATACCTGTAAATGTCGTTGCATTAAGTTCTAGTGAACAGAAAGCAATTCAAAGGAGCTAAGCTCCAGTTTTCAGACTATAAAAACGTGCAAGTACTGAGATGGGACTGAAAATCGTATAGGTAAAACGAAAATTATCTGTTTTAGAACAAAACACTCGTTCTTCTTTATGCATTCGTCGACTTTGCCAAGCGTATGCCATCAGCCGACCCCGCATATTGTGCGCTGTTTCTAACGCCTTTACGTAACTAGTTAAGAAAGTTTAACGATACTCCAGGTGTAATTATATTTACACGCGTTTCGTATCCAACTTCTCAAGAGGGTATTTTAAAAGTTATTCATTTGTTTCCGACCCCCATCTTCAGCACATTACACTACTCGACTGGGGTGGAGTGGGCACCAGCCACCCCCTCATACACATACAATGCATGGCTTAAGATAATGATCTCACGTGTACTCACTTTTAAATCGTTTAACTCCTAAATAAAAAGATCACGCTTAAACGTCTTCATCCGTTGCCGTTTATTTTGTGTGTGGTGTTTTCGTTTTTCGGTGTGTCGTGGTGCGATTTCTCTCACCCCATTTTCAGATTTTTCACACCGACATTGCAGCTTGCAATCGTCTTTTCGTGTTATGCACTTCTTTATATTTTTTCGTTCTTGCTCTTTGCCGTTTAATGATGATCGATTTGACGTGCGGTTCCATTTCATATAATATAGGGTTACTTACCCTTTCGGTGGCTTGGCTTTCATCATTTAAGCCAAGCCAGTGGGAGGAAGTTGGGCGTATGGCTCCTGCCTTGCTTTATTATAACGCTGGCATATACGTAGAAGTGTTGATATTTTGCGGTGTCATTCCAGCATTGCACTTATTTTCGATTTGCCCCGTGCATCGTCCTGTGTCCATTGTGTAGATAAGGAAAAATATATGGATTTAGTTTTTAAAATTATTTGTGGATGCTATTTTAAAGTTGATCCCTTCAGCTGGTTTCTTGGACGATTTTTGATTGCGAAATGATGAGAGGTAAAATTGAATGGTAGACAATATAATTAGTTAAATTGACAATTTAGCAATTAATAGACTGTATTGTTTTACGTTTTAATTCTCATTGTATGTGGCCAAAGCAGCGGATGGATAATAGAGATGTGAGCGACCCGTATCCCAATATAAATTAAATACAAAACGGCACCGACACCATCCCCAGTTTGCCAATTGCAGAGTATTCACTAGTGCACTCCGTGTGTGCGCTGGCGTGGCGTCTGGATAAAAGTGCAAATGTAATTTGTGCAATTTAAGGATTTACTGGGTTGTTTTTCTTCTATTCTACTCAGATGCAGTTGAAAACATTTTCTCGTATATCCTTTTTCTGTTCAAATACGGTATGCACTTACACTACACAATCGCATATACGTACACCCGTTTTGTAGTTAAGCACTGGAAATATCAAACAGTGTGTTGTCCGCCACGTCTTGTAGAATAAGATGTGTTCATCCACAATCTACAATTCTACTTGATAGTTTCGTCTTAATTTTTTTTCTTCTTCTAAATGCTCAGTTCGCTTTTAATTTCAATTTACTGTTAACTTTCAATATTACGGTGTACTGTGAATTGTGGAATACTTAAAGGGTTCACGTGGGGTTGAGCAAATGGCAAAGATTAAGATTGTAGATTTCTCATGCATTAACCACACTAAAATATTGTATATATAGATATTTTTAGAATATTGTGGTGCATGGTTGTTCAGACTGCAGCGCAAATAAATCTTCGTTAAATTATAATCGTTGCTTCTCATATCGTGCTATAAATTCTTTACCTCAAACCGCTTCTCATCATTCGCATTAACTATCTGCCATTGGTGGACTAGTGAAAATTTATAGCTAAAGATCCAGAAGTAAAAGCTCGCATTTGTTTTGATGTGATGTCCTCCCCCCACTTTGGGGTTGTGAAGCGATGAGGCTGCTCATTATGAAGTAACGAGTTGATTCTATAGTGGTTGTTATTAATCGTGGCTTATTATTTCTAACTAAATACAAATATCCAAAATTATTGCATTGATAATTAATGGCAAAATAAAATATGACCTAATCCCCAAAGAGACTAAAATATTATTAATGATTTTTTTTTTCAAATATTTTTATTTTTGGACTTTCTCCCGAATAAGTTGAATTCAGCAAAGAACTTTGTCATATTTTCTCAAGTCGGTATTGCTATGGGAATCATATAATTATTATTGATGACCATCTTTACCGAATGTCATATTCCCCTAGCTCGGTAACAAATGTCTATACCGAATATCTCAAACAGAGCGCCAGAATTTAGTGACTTCTTCACTTTACTCATGTACTGCCCATAACTAGCGTATCATCCTGACAGCTTCATGTTAGTGGTACGTTCCGCAAAGGGCCCAACTTGTCATAAATCAATAAAGCAAATATACACGACTGTCCCTTACGAGTGTAGCTGCCAAATACCTAATCGATCAAAACATTACTCGTAATCTGCTACAGACGACTGACTGACGCTCCCTTAAGCTATACACAATTCGTCTTAGTCCTAAATTTCCAATGGTATTCAAACGAAAATCTTCTAAGTACAAGCGAGTCGATACACTCTCATCAACTTCAAAAGTGTGACTAGTGGAATAAATGATTTTGCAAACAAGTTTCACTAACAAAATGTGTTTGTT
>JANSTS010012569.1:16471-26518 GCA_026546915.1 Sylvicola fuscatus
GACTAGTGGAATAAATGATTTTGCAAACAAGTTTCACTAACAAAATGTGTTTGTTATTGTCGTTCTTCAAACAAGAATGTCGCATCCTTACAATGTAACCACATCCAATGTAAACCATCGAAGCTTTTCAACTTGTGCCTTTGCCGTTTACCAGTCGATGTGCCATATCCAAACAAACACTTATAGTTGTTGACGGTGACTTGTATAACTATTTGCCAAGTACATTGTATCTATTCGTATTCTCATATATGCTGTCAGTTATCCACTGAACATATGTTCGCCAGCCTAAACCAAATTCTCGAGTCCTCTTGCCCTTTATTATTTATGATGCGGCTCAGCTTACATCGTCCTGACAGTGATAAAGTGTTTCTTTCCGCCAGCTCAGATTATTTTGAGCTGCGGAACTTCTGATATATGAACTTTTTATTTGACTTGATCATGAAGAGATGGAGCGTCGCGACGAGTGATTAATGAACACTGGACGGCACGACTCACTTAATTCCAGGTCGAGTGTCGACTACATGTGGTTGCCAGGTAAGTGCCTTTTTATATTATTAAATTGCTTGGATTTTTTTAGTGTACCGATTTTGTACACACTTACTCGACACATTGGTTGACAATTATGTTGGGCGGGCCACTCTAATCATACAACTTTAACTTAACTGAACTGAACTTGTTTTGACGCAAATTTTTTGTTTTTTAATATTAAACATATTTTGTTTATTGTTTTGAATATAATTACCATATACGATTTTGTTTATGCTGACGACAATTGATTTCTAATCTTAAGAAAATAAAATTGTGTTTATTTTGTACTGTACTCGTCAAATTTTCCTGTTACATTTTTAAGTAACAACTGATAATGGCGACGCACTGGCACATATTAAACTATTAAATTTTATTGTTGATGACCTTCGTTGATTAAGCAACCTTGACCGGTTTGTATAAATATCGTGCAAATTTATGATAATACATATATATTATAGTGATTATACTTGAAGAAATCACACTACCCCGTTTATTATTGATTCGTAGACGACGCCTTGCTTTTACATTTACATGATTGACGCCTCGCGATAGCCTTGAATGCCGTAACATCATACATTCTTATCAACATTATTTGAAAAAAGCTTATTGCAAAATATCATAAAAATCCACTCTCTCTGAAGTATAAATCTACTGTCTTCTTTTATAAATAACGAGTTGTTTCGTTTTCTTTTGGGGAACAAATTCAATTAGTGCGCGTTCTTAATGTCGCTGCTACACGGTAAACTTCTTAAATCGCACAGAAAGACAAGGGGTTATACAAACTTTCTGTGACGTAATTCGATTGTAAGCAGTCCTAATTTAAAGTCACCCGAAATTTTCCATTATAGATTTAAGGAACAACGACAAAACGTCGTGAGTGCTTATTTTGAATATACTTTAATGTGTCTGATGTTGATAGGATGACCTAGTGACACGCATTCAATGGCTGATTTGTTGAGATTTTTTCAAAGATTGTTCAACTTTTGGGTTTGTCTACTTTATTAATCGATTGAATTATATGACTTTTATAGTAAATGCGTTTGTTTTTATAAGTATTGTCATCCGCCTACAGAGGGTAGTTAGACTCTTTTGTTTTTAATTTTACAACACACCCGAGACAGTTATTTTCCTTATGCCTTCACTAATTTTAACGACTCAGACGTTTCATCTACATTGTCCTTGTCATAATTAAATGGAAGTAGCATTTGGTTAATTAAGGATGAATTTAGTAAAATTGTCATTATTGTTTTTTATTACCTCGCTTTTTATTGGCATTTTTATTATTCCAACAGAAGTAGCGACGCCTCAATTTGAGAAAGCTCTTACACTTAGTTTCGTCAATATTTCAAGTAAATATGCGAAAAATACCAATAGGGAAGAATGCTTTGTATATTTACAGATTGTTTTGATTATATGTACATAATTTTATTTTATACCGAAAATTTGTCTAAGAGCTTTAAGAAGCTTTCGACATTTTTTTATGTTTAACGGTTTTGGGTTTGTTTTACTTCCCTGGAATATTTTTATAACCGTAACACAACATTTTCCAATATTATACCGATAATACATATTTTTCTGCTGCATCCGAGGTTTGGTGCTTTAAATGGCCTACGACTTTAACCTTTATACCTATATTTTAAAATTCGGTTATTCACCTTTTGGCGTGTTCAAAGAAAGGGAGAAAGCTGCCTTCTTTCTGCGAAACCTATGAACCTACGTTATTTGTTTTATACATCCCAATACGTTTGTACTTTCCGGCCTATCGTCTTCTTCTTATTCAGGCCTCGCGTTCCAAATATAATGCTATTACTTTGTGCGGATTTTAGTAGCCCTCATAAATTACAATGCACAAGACATTTTTCTTTTCTTACACGAGATTCCCGTGGTTGGGCTGATGGGGTATGCCCGTTGTAATGAACAAGCTTCTATGCCGCACTTAAACAATGTGGCGGACTAAGTGTCACTTTTAGTGCGGCTGTGCTTTAATTAAATACGAAAATAAGGGCTTACTGTTTCTAGATACGTGGTACTTGAGCAGCTTAAGACATGTTGCTTTTTCTTTGAAATTGCTATACCTTTTGATCTGCTTAGTTGGTGAAAGTTAATTGTTTTCGTCCTGCATTTTTATCCATAAAATGTTATTAATTAATTTTATCTGTATGTTTTCAAAAGTAAATACTAAAATTTTTGGCGTTTATTAAAATGTTACAATAAAATCCACGATTCACCGAGTGTATGCATCTAAAATAACTTCATCATTTCGAACTTTATCAGTATTTGATGTCAAATTTTATTTAATACTTCTTCTATCTTCATATAAAATTTGATCCAACACGCACGATAGCGTGACAAATAAATTCAGCAAACCAACTAAAATTCGTTGCTTGTTAGACTTTTTATTACAAAATAAACCGTCCGAAATAACAAGGATGATGTCAAGCCAGTCTTTATACTCCAAATCCAAAGGACACATTTAATCTATCCGCACCACAATCAACAAAAGTCTAGGCCAGAGCATATTTCCAGCGCTAATAAATATCAAAAGTTGAGTGTCCCCATCCTCGCACTTGCGATGTTGATCGACTGGTGGTGGCAGGACAATGCAATTAAGGCGGATTTTTATTGTTTCCAGCTAAAAGTACGCCACGTTGTCCTTTAATGAGTGGGGGCTTCCCATTGTGGTCGCATTCTCACTGGTAATAGATCTGCTTTGTCAACGTGCTGGACTGATAAATATACACACGGGCCTATGCCATCATCTTATGTACTTTTTGTGCGGTAGGTTAGTTATTATGTCTGCCTTTGTTAATGGTATTATATTCCACTGCAAACACCGACTGGCAGAATGTTGGTTTTTCCTTCGTTCACTCTAATTTCTTGTCAGATGTGAAGGTTAGATACTGTTTTGTTGTCTCAAATGTTAATCTTAATACGCTAAGCTGAATACGCAGCTCCGTAATTCTGGCTCACGTGTTGGTCTTCTATATTCTTTAGGTTATAACTACCAGTAAGTAATTACATTACCGGTATTATAATGATGGCATTATTTATTTATGAAAATGGAATTAATGATTTTTGTCGTTTCGATGAGTTATTTCCTTTTCAATAAATGGACTTTTATCGATTTGGTGTTATTTTTGGAAATTATTTTAATCCTATATCATTTAATTGAGTCAATGAATATTTTAGAGCCTCTATATAAAATCTCTTTGAACATTTCTTGTGAATCATTGCGAACGACGAAGAATTTTCGCGCACTTTAATTGCAATTTCACAACCAGTATTTCTTTACATCATTCACTTAATCGATTAACCATTTTCTCTTTAAAACTAAGCCGGCCTATTCGAGTAAATAAAATGAAAAAACCACAACACACTTTGCGTGATGTAATTAAAAGTTCGCAGCAACATAACGCGTAGACATATGCTTAATATGGTGTATATGTTGTCGCCTTCGCTGGCTGATTGTGAAATGCTGACGCAATACAGACGGGAGGTGTGTTCGTGACGTTTCTATTGCGTACGCAATGATTTCGCAATCGTTTTACATTTTTCGCACCAAAGAATGCATTGATTAGACACGTCTGATAAAAGATCTGAAAGTTTTACATCTTTTATAATTGTTTCATCTTAGCTTCTAGATTGCGTGATATACAATATTTTTTCCGAACTTGTGTTATTTGAGTCAAACACTTCTGCAATATTCTTGGCTATTGGCGCCATTTATTTATACCAAAAAATCGGAAATTCACAAAAAGGGGTTTAGCTCAAATTGGGGTCACATTTCAGTGAACAGCGTTTTCAGCTTTACCTTTCTGCTTAACTTTTGTTTGATTTTATGCTGGTATATAGTTACCAATTCAAATATGAGAAATTGTGAAGAATGAATATGTAATTTGGCAATTATTTGTTGTTTGTAATTTAAGCTGTCATGTTTGTAATGTTTGAGCTATACTAACTATCATTCGTGATAGTGGATAGTTTTTTATCGACCGGATGCACATACAGGCTTTTAATGCTTTGATTTGCATACAAAGTTAGTGAAATTGATATGGTGTTGTTATTGCTAATTAGTGTTGTGCTATTTAATTTTTTTTTTATAATCAAATATTTATAATTGGGAACTAAAAACGTTTTGTTTGATATAATTATCAATGCCCATAACTGGAAGTTTTGATTTTTCCTCCTTCCAAATATCTTTTTTTATTTGTGTGCAAAAAAATCACCAGTGTCCAAAATATTTTTAATTTACTTGTTAAAAAAAATTATTTCGTTACATAATGTTATTATCCAACCATAGCTTTAATGAAAAATCAATATTTAAATTGCAGATATATATTTTCTATGTCATGTGCATTGAGAATTGTAATTAATTATTCTATCTTCGACATCTGTTTACATTCACTGAGTTAATTTGGTCCCAATTCCTACGAGATTGGTTTGGAATTTTCATAAGTCCTAGCTTATTTGTCGTATATAAACGTAAGAAAGTTAACCCTTTTAATTTGAACGTTAAGCCCTTTTCCCTAATCTTCTTGATTGCATGGTTCAGTGAATAAACCTTTTTCTTGTAGAAGTGAATTACGTAATTGTCAAATATGACAGGGTAGGCTGTGAAAGGGTAATGGGTGATAGAGGTAATGCTTTTTAGACTTGTACAAATTTAATGAAAAGCCACGTCAATTGGTCTTTAATTGAATTGAAAATGTGTGCTTCCGTTTCGTGACAAAAGTACCATTGCATTTATGTAAAAAAATATAGGAAATTGAAGTGAACACAATTTTACCATGCACGATATTTTTAAAAATATTAATAAAAAAGTAGCTCTAATTAAAGGCTCAAAATTAACAATTTAATGAAAATACTGCTTTAATGCTGTCAAGTAGCATAATTTTCTAGTCCGCATTGAGCCGAAATTAAATTTAATTCCGAATGAGGTAGCAGAATTTAATTGTGTTTTCTGAAAGAGACAATTTGTCAAACTTAGTCAATTAGATTCAATTAAATTTCGATCATTAACTCTTTAATTAATGTTCCTTTGTTTTGTGTGGAGCATAATGTTTTAGTTTAAACGTGTTTAGATGAATAAGCATTAAATCGTAATTAATTGTTATTTATTTATGTTCTTAAGTGTTGGAGGTTTTTCAACTTGTTCGGCTTTTTTCACCCTCTATAGTCTATAGTCTACATATTCAAACATCTTTATGGACTCGTCAATAATTATATCTAAGTACGCATGTCACGAGAAAGAAAGAAAGTATGCCATTAAAGCACTCGACTATTTTTATGCTTGACAAAATATGTAATCATTCCCACTTTAGCAACTAATGAGCTCAGTATATTCCCTCAATTAAATAAAAAATCACATTAGCTATGTCTTTGACACAACAAATTCACTTTTCCTTTAGGTTAGGCATGTATCCGCAGGGGTAACAATGTAAAGAACTGTAAGACAGTGTTGTTACATTGAACATTATCCTATTTTTTATTTCGAGGAGATGGGTGAGAGATTTCCGGATATGACACATGTTTAATGTAAAAATATTTCCTTGTATCCATTACTATTATTATATGTTTGCGTTGAAGAACTCACAAACTCCTTTTCCATTTTTCGTGGTTTTATTTTTTGTGTTAAGGGGGAGGCAATCGCTTCCACATGAATAGAAGTATTTTCTTGTTCTTGGAATATGTGTACGATTACGACTGGAAATGGGCAATTCCCCACGCATAGTCCGGGCTGAAGAGCCACAAGACAATCCCTTTCAAAAATTCGATCTTTGAAATTTATTTCGCCATAAGTCATTTCTTGAATTCCTATGTCGTCGGTTGTCACCGTAATATAACTACACACAATAAATTGTGTTAATGTTCTCGTTTTTTCTTTAGTATTTCCGTGTGAGCTATTATTATTATTATCGCAATACTTGTACAAATATAATAATATATCGTGCATACGCACGGATACGCACTTTCGAGCCAACTTGTATTCCCCGCACATTCCTTACAGAATACATAAACGCTTCAGATGAGCCCCTCGTCACAAAGAACGTACAGAAAATAAATAATCACATACTTTTTAGCCTGTCTTGTTTGGCTTCCCAGCCGAAAATTTTCCCTAACTTGGAAAATGAGAATGAATGTATATTGGTGCTCAGCTGATTTTCAAATTTGTTGCCATCTTTTGTGCGTACGCATGCGAAGCGACGATAAAGAAGCTCTGGCAATCAGCAGCTTTTCTCTTCGTCCGGCTGTTTCAAGTTTCAACTTCTCAACATGCGTATTGTGAGCTTTGACTACACACAATCCATGTTAATGTATGGTGGTAGGCCCAAAACAAGCCCACCTACACACACATGAACGCTGTCTAACGTTTCGGTGTGTATGCTGGAATTGGGCACCATTTTGTTTTCCTTCTGCCAGCTCCCTTTTCTCACCCGGTGACTGTGCAGCAAGGACAACATAGGCATTGCTGATACGCCACTTGCTCCGTTTGCTTCAGGATCGGCAGTACTTTTTTAGCCAACGAAGCAATTGGACGGCCACAGAAGGTGTTATAAACTGTGCTATATTTAGAAAAAAAAAACACTTTCTTCTGTTTGTACGTTCGGAGTAGTAAACATAATGCAATTCCATTGCGGAAATGGAGTTCTCTTTTCCTAGGATCAAAATCCTGTTTCTACTTTAGTTGGTGTTTCATTTCGCAAAAAGGAAATTTGTTTCATCATTGCACTGGATTCGTTGGTTACATAAGATTGAGTGTTGTTCTTTGTGTAGAGGTGATAATTTAATTAAACTGTGGTGTCATAATTTAAGGTGAAAGTGCAATTCTATTCCTGGTTAGCTTTTACAACAACAAAATATAGGATTTTAATGGGATAATCGTTGGTATTGTGCTGAATAGTTTGTTGTTAATGGAACATCACAAGAAATACAATTTTAATACAGAATGTAACAATTAACTTATTGAGTTTGGATTTGAAATATTCATTGAAATGATCCGACATTTTTTAGGACTTTCCGTATCTCGACTAAATTTGATGAAGTAGCAAATTCGCTAATTTATTTGTATAAATTCTCATCCCTTTTGTCAATATGCTTGACCCTTCTGTGGACTGGTGTTTTGCAACACATTTGAGTTTCCAACATATAATTATGCTAATAACTCGAGTATGATATTTTCTGCTGACCAATTTAAAGAACGTTCTTAAAGTCTGTGCTTTTGTTTTAGCCTTAATTTGCTCGCGCGATATGAAGTGAATAAAGTGCTAGAACATGCGTCGAAGTATAGATCTGGGACACGCACAGCTCGTTCTGTCGGTTTTATAGATCGAAAAAATGTTACGCAATCGTCCCTCCTTGGAGCAAATAATTGGATTCGTGTGGCTTTTCCGTCCTTTCTACGTCTTATTTCAAATTTGTACAGTCTAGCAAAGGAGGAAGTGCCACTGTGAACATCACGAGGCATGGTCACACTCCTTGGAGAATTACTTCCTTGCATTTAAGGCGTATATAAACACGAATTCAATTATTATACCTTTTCATTGTGTGACTCTTATTGATTTAAAAATACTTTATTGTTTTAAGTATGACAAGTGACTGACACTTTTTCATATACGCAGTACAAACTTTGAAATGATCAGTACAAAATATTCGTAGAGTAAAGTGTCTTAATATAATCGTACATTCTTAAACCGTATTGAGAATGTTTGAGGGAAGATGTTTGTTTGGAAAGTTTTTGCCCGCATAAATTGCCTTATCTGGCGTTATATGAACATGAACAGAAACGAAATCAATGTGCGAAAAGTTAAGCAGAAACTTTCTGTTCAATAAATAAATACGTATGTTTCCTTTGCATGCATGCTTTATATTTCTTTTTTAGTTATTTATTTCTTGTGACGGCGTGAAGAACAAAATTAATTTTACTGCAAAGAATCTTTTCTTCTTTTCTTACGTTCACCCTATTACTCTTCTTTAACGCGTACTTTTTGTATTGTTATTGTTGGGGGTTCGAAAAAATGGGCTTGTTAATATTCAGAAATAAAAATGTATTTAAATTCAGGAATGTTTATGTAATGCCAATATTTGTGAAGCAATAAATGGCTTTGTTTAAGCATCTCTAAGATTATGAGAATAAAGTCATCAAAAAATTCTGCATTATATTCTTAAATCCGCTGATAAGAAAACAAAATGTAGCAAAGTGCACCGTTGTATCAACAATTAAGATCGTCTATTTCCTTTGTCTGAATTCTAAGCAATATTCCAACCCCTTATAACGACACATGTTACTAATATTAACAACTTATTTAGTCTATATATGAGACGATACGCAGATAAATAAATATTTGTATGAGATTTACGTGTATTCACAATAATAAGCGTATAGCTGAAGAGAGAGAGAAAGTGTGAATGTGGATCACATTAGATTTCGTGAAACGTAGTTCAAGGTCTCGACAAGGCCGCATGCTCACTCAGAGAATGCGGCCGCCCTTCTTGCGGCCGCCCTTCTCGCGTCTTCAAATCTGGCCGCTCGTGCTCACAATTCGCATGCGAGCCGCTTCTCTCGCCAATACCCGCACTCCTTTGCCGCTGAACACTCACTTTCCCTTTTTCCATTTTCGGTGGAGGCTCATCACATAACCTTCACAATATTATTTTCCTGAATGTACACCACCCCATTATATGCGCGAGTATTTGTGTGTATATAAGCTGTTGGAGCACATCCATCGGGGAATTTTCCTGTGCACACATTCGTGCAAGACATGCCGAGAGTCGAGACTATGTGATTATGTTTGGCGTGTACACGTTAGGGAAAACGAAAGTTTACATTCACATCTACAAATGAGGCATTCCGTGATATGGGCCGTTGATGGGTTGGGGCGTGAAGGTTGAGCACATAAAGTAAAATGGTTGTCGTTAAAAAAGAGTCTGGAAAATCGATGTCGGTCGGCTTTCCTATACAGCAGCTGTGTGTGGAGCTTTTTTTGTGCTTATGTGTGCGTGCTTTACTACGCGGATGTTTGCCAGAAGACACGTGTCGGATTGCCTTTCAATGCGAGGAGGGTACTTTTTAAGTGTGGGTATAGTTGCTTCAAAGCTTTCTCCATTTTTCATGTATTTAGATTGTGAGCCTGAAAACTGGAAAAGGGGAAAGTTGTGAAGCGAAAAATGTGTACGCGTGTATGATATTCGATTTCCTGCAGTTTTCGTGAGACGTAGCTGGTTTTTCTCGTCTGTGTGCGCCTGTGGGTGGTTATGTAGTATGTAAAGTAATGTACAAAATTCAAATGTACGCATATCAGTTAAAGTACATAAGTCGGAAAGCCGATAATAAATGTGCTAACAAAGGATCTAGACCAAAACCGACATAAACTTACTCTTGCCCATAATTATATGAGAGAAAGTGGACTTTAGGGTCCTAAATGTACGTGCCTGGCAGTCCTTTATTTGGATTATTCTAGATGTGGACTCGTATCTTGAAATTCAAATTTGATGCTGAATGATGGTTTTTGGAATCTAACT
>JANSTS010012580.1:19031-41721 GCA_026546915.1 Sylvicola fuscatus
TCGCGGTGTAGGCGTCATA
Source organism: Sylvicola fuscatus (assembly GCA_026546915.1). Classification (NCBI taxonomy): domain Eukaryota; kingdom Metazoa; phylum Arthropoda; class Insecta; order Diptera; family Anisopodidae; genus Sylvicola; species Sylvicola fuscatus. The sequence continues at coordinate 19,051 of JANSTS010012580.1, forward strand.
CAATTCATATTCATATATAACTAAAAGTAAATTCACTGTATAACTACTATTCATTTTATGCGCATGACGATCTCCATTGACTCTTATTTTTTGAAAATATGTTACTTAAAATTTCTTAATATTTGAGAAAAATGTCCAAGAAGCAATTATTTTAAAGCAAGAAAATTCAAAATTGACTTAAAAGATGAAAGCCATTAAACTATTATTATTAAAAGCATCCACAATCATTAAGATTTTCCACGCAAAAAGCTTAGGTGATAATTTTTTTTTTTTAAACCAATCACTAGATAAGATAGACAATAAAACATTTTAATTACAAATTTTAATTGGGTGTTAACAGCATGTTAACTATACCTGTTGGTTGAACCGATAATCTTGACTTTAAAACACCTTTTACCGAGCTGTTGGTTCAACACGGTGGTAAATAATTATTACTTACATCATGGAAAAAGATTCCATTAAAAGCTTTGTTAAACTGCAAAGCTCAAATACTCGTGCTACGACAATTCAGGGTCGTGATTGACAACAACTCGAATTGTCCAAACAAAAGCGCGATGTGTATGTACACATTCCTTTTTTTTTTTTTTTTAATATTTTACAATCAAAGTGTAATGCATGAGCGGCCAACTGTTTAGTAACTTTTATACCGATTTTAGCGACGATTTGAATCGACACTTGAGCAACCACCATTGTCTGCATTCGCTTCTATGTCTATAGTAAAATTAGCACAATAAAATAAATATGAGTCCATTATATTTCTGCTTTATGTCTTCAATTGCATTGTCATTTGTCTTGCATCAGCATTCAACTAATCAATATGTGCCGAAAATTTACGCAAGCTCACATTTTGTATGTGCAATTTTGGGTGGGAGCAAAGCTTTGGAAATTCGGAATAAATCCATTACGAAAGAAAAATCGTTTATAAGGTATTAGACTTATTTACCATCTAAATACCAAAATTGACGCTTCAACTTCGTTAACATTCTTACCTACTCAATCAATTTCAAATAAAAGCTCCAAATGAGTGGATCGTTGAAAATTGCAATAATTCGCCTCTGGCTATTAAAAGTATCGATTATTTCCAATACCTAAATTGTTATTTAAATGTAAATTTACATTTGTTGGAATGTGTGCTTTTGATTTCAAACAGACCTGTTTTTGGTTTTATGAAAGTTTCATTTGGAGAACAGAAATCATGCTTTTCGAGTTTTCTTGATATAAACGACACTGTCCATATTTCCCATCCTAATTTTGGTGTACGATCAGTACCGTATGTCTGGTTCAAATCCTAAGGAGAAACGCCAAAATAAATCCTATAAATGCTTTTAAAATTATGAAATATAATTGTAATTAAACAAAATATTGGACCGAAAAGAATATTTCGAAACTACAAGCTTGCAAGACTCTTTCTCGGATGATGAAATTGTAAATATAACAAAAAACAGACGCAATGAGCTTATAAGTGTACCCAGCTAATGAGACTTGGGCACGAGAAAGAAAATCTGTCTGCAGTTCTGCAATGCAAAAACTATAAAAAAATTCATTTAAAATTTGGCGCCATTGCTAAAAAAACATCTGTTAAAAAACTGCACATGTGATAATTTGCCAGAGTTACCACAGGTCAGTTATAAGCTTTAAAAAAAAATTAATCAGTTAAATGGTGCCTGAAATTGAATGTTGAAAAACCACACATTCCATTCGCAAAATAACGTCAAACTTTTTCAATGCAATCAACGAACGTTTAATCACAAAAAGCTCATTTTTTTATCAACACATAATTCGATTTACTATGTGCGATGCTGCAGTGCAAATTGGATGGGTAGGCGCTATTATTCGGTCTTTAAGGTAAATAGAGAGTCGCGTTTGTCGGTCAGGCGAGCAAGCTCTACATGATTGCGAATTAATCGCTTCTGGTTCGCCGTCAAACGCGAATTTTAAAATTGAAATTTAATTGAAATCGAGCTTACATGCAATGCAGCAGCGAAAACGGGTGAAACAAGTTTGGCGTTATGGTAAAGTGAGTCTTCAAAATCATAACATTGTAAAGTGCAGATTGTTTCGTCGATGAGGAAATTAAACGCGACTTATGGTGCGTAGACCTACTTACTTATAGGCGCGAGCATAAACGCCTTTTTGCCATCGTTGCTTGGCATGGTGTGACTCGATCACTTCTAATTGAAAATGCAACATACGAGTTGTAATGCTTCGCATCGACTTTTATATGTTCAATATCATTTATGTGGAAAAGTATGTACACTAAGTATAAAGTGATTTGTTGTTAATGGTCATAATTTATATGTTCAGCGTGACCTACTCTGAGACATCCGATGTCGTATTATACGATGAATGTAAAGAGCATATTACAGCAGAAGCCAGCTGATTGAAAGCGTTTTCTATACATTTACAAGAAAATTAACTCAATTGACCTGCATTATTATTTAATTATTATTTAAATACGGAAAAACATTAAAGTATAGAAGCGGAGATAATCTTTCATAAAAGTTAAGAAGCATTTATCAAATCAAGATTAGAAATTCAATAGAAATTTATAGCCATTAATATGTATAAGATTTTTTTTGATGTATAGAAATTTAAACGTAGAAAATATCCAATTTTCACCTTCCAAAACGTTTTTTTTTTCATCACAAATTCAAACTCTTAGCCAAAATTGATTACTCATCTCTATATCAATGAAGTGACTTCTTTGATATTATCTTTGCGGCATCATAATTTGTAGTTGTGGGTTGTCGTCTAAGCTTAACCCCATAATTTGTAAAAACAGAAATTGCAACTATACTTGCAGCATGTACGATGTAATATCATAAAACTCTAAGTAACAGATACAATAGACAGAAAACACAATTCAAATTTGAAACGTTTGCATAATTTCCTTTCCATTGCTAATTTGTGTCTTCTTTGTCTTTATTTTGCAGTGCCACTGATCAGCTATGCAGTCAAGACACAGGTTTTGCACAATGTTACGAAAAGTCTGGTCGTGAGCGCGTGGTGTCACACTATTCGACGGAAAAAAGCGGATCGTCGGGATACTACAGCTCCAACATCTACTCGACTGGGTCGGTGGACGAGCACATCTACAGTGAGCCGGTAATTGACATACGAAATCCGACGCCCAAGATGTGCATAGACAGCGGCAAGCTGGCGCTCAATGTTGTTGAACAAAAGCAGGGACTGCACAATCTCGAGAAGAGCATCAAAAACTTGGAAATGCACTTGCGTTCGTTTCAACGTCCACCCACAGAAAAGCCAACCCCACTGTCGCTACTCACCAGTGACATTGCCGTCGATTTCAAGAATGAAAAGCGAAAGTCTGATGCCAAATTGCCAACCATAATGGAGGGCATTGACGGACAGCCACCACACTCGCTGTGGCCACCCAACGAACTGGACGATTCACTTATGGATTTGGATCTCGATTCATTTCTGCTGCCCAGTGAAGTGACGACCGTCAACAAAGTACGAAAGGACGTTGCCAATGCGACATTTGACCGCAACGGGCCAATTTCAAATAAACATTTAGAAAACAATTACAAGTGCAGCAAGTACGTCAACTCGTGTCCCGATGACGCCTACAACGTCGAGGGTGTCATCGAAGAAGTGGAGCCGTCAATTGATAAATCGTTGGCACTCTATCTCAGCAAATGCGAAGACCAAATTCAATTTCAACACACGAAAGACATTCTCGAGGAGATTCGCACCAAACTGAATGATCTGCTGGCGAACGGCGCGGGCGTCATTAGCGGCTGTAGCGACAGCGCGACACAAAGTATTGCCGCCTCGAGCACGAATCCGTTTCTTGATTCCAAATTAAGTGGCAGTAGTTCCACCACATCGTCGGCTGTGGATCTGGAGCGTAACATTTTAAGTCTGAGAAAGGATTTGGATGAGTATCTGAAAATCATGAATCGTACTAATGAGTTGGAAATTAAACAGTTCTGCACCGGTTTGTCGAAAAACTACAAACTCATGACATTAAGAAATGCCCTCGAAAATCGTGCATCGCGTCTTGACGATAAATCATCGGTACACCACGAGGATGTCAGTTATGATGTTTTCGAGATGCGACACGGCAGCTACGAGCCCATGATGGTGCCGAATGGCGGCCATAAACCACTGTCGAACTATCGTGATGTCGAGTCACAATCACCGTTTGACACAGTTTACGTTCGTGAGGGTTTCAGTTTTGGTTACAAGAATAATAGTGAGTTTAATGACGGTTTCGCACTGCCACAGCATGTCGGTGGCAATTTCCAATTAAAACGGAATAGTGAGTGTTCGGTGTACTACACTAATTGTGATGAAACTAAGCGATTTAGTGGCGGCAGCGATTCGGCACAATGCGACAGCAATTTGAGTGACGGCGACCGCAGGGTGGCGGACGACGGCGGCGATGTGAGTCTGACACAGATGCAGCAGAACATTGCGATGCAGCGGCCAACACTGACGGCAAAGTTGAATGGAAAGAAGGAGGTAAGTGATGACAAAGATCTGATGCTGGAATGGCATAAGAATAAACCGAGTATCTGGGAGTTGTACTATGGAACGAACCGGCTGAATCAGTCGCTTATGAAGAAAATAAAAGGCGCCAAAGACGTTTCATCTGTAATGTCGTATGTAAGTAGAAGTACAACTTGTAAAACTTTTTACATTGATTTTAAATTATATTGAGGTTTGATTGAGCTTTTTAATGAAAGCTAAACCTTTCGTAGTTTACATGCTGAACCATTCATTCATAATGGATAAATTAAGATGAAAAGTCTTAACAATGCTCCGATAGAACAATTCACCTAATTCGAAGATTTCTCATTCATGAAATTCGAAAAGAGTTTCACTGCGCTGCGAGTAATCGAATAATCGCATTAGCTAAATGACCTTAATTTCCATTTCTTCTCTCAAATTATAAGTTCGATTGGATGCTTACGACCGTTTCAATCGAATTTTATTTTTAAATTCCGATTATGTTCAATAATAATAATTTGTAGTAACAATTTTTCTAAAGATGTCTGAACTCAATCTCACTTTCTGCTTCCGAATTTTAATAACTCAATCGATTTACTTCGCTCGACAATTGAATTAAACGCTCAATTTGTTCCCCTGCTGGTATAAATCAAATATTTTGACTTATACAATCGTTTAAATGAATTTAATTGTTTTCGCGAACAATGTGAGAAAAACAGCGAAATTTCTCGCTAGCATAAACATTCAAATTGGTATGCTGTTGTTCGTCAAACGAAAGTTTGCGCGCATGTTCTTTCGCTTCGGCATAGACAGATTCAATAACAATTTCTGCTGGGGTCAACAATAGACCTGGGAACACGATGATGAATCTGCCACGGGTTGCCATAAAACTTTACTGAAATTCGTGACATTGACTGGAGTGGTGCACGCCGAATGCCACATTCAAAGATTTTTATCAATTCGTTGAAATTTTTGGTGCAGCTTAAATTCCCACAGCAAGCTTTCACCTTTCTCAGATTACCGTATTCGGAGTGTTATTAATAGCCTATGCATTAACACCGGCGATGGAGTCATTTCGTGTATCAAATGTTTGGACAATTTCCAATTAAACAAATTTCTATGCACTTACAGAGGAGAGTTGAGCTTCAATGTAAGTAATCTTGATCAACAAATATTCGACATTTCTTCGCTTTGTGTACCAATAAGTTCATTTTTATCCGGGCGAATTGTTTGTAATGTCAATGAATGTAAATATTCGGAAAATTTTAATGAAAGTGTTACTCCCTCTGCATGGAGAGACTCTTGTATATGATGTCATTCAATTTCTACTTTGTTTGTCCTGTATGTTTAGCTTTGGTTGAGACCGAAAGTCTTAATGTCGGTTTTGACAACATTCAAAGAAATATATCATCGACTCGCCACTTGATACTTTCTTGTTTGAAGTTTTGAACGTGACAAAGTGTTAAGTTGGTGTGTGAGCATACCCTGAAGTTGCCAGCGTGATTTCGGGGTCAAGAACATAGAAACTTGTACAAAAGTTTGGTGTTTACATAAATATCAGAAAAACATGAAAGGACTTCTTGAGAAAGTTTCTAGTTATAAATTAAGACTGCTCTAACTTATTGCGAGTAATGCCATCTCATCAAAAATGGAAACGCACTTCTGAATGCGAATTATGATCCGTTGTTCTATCAAACTGCAATTTCAATAATTTGGGTTTTTTTGTTGTTGAATATTAGAAGATTCCACAGAATGTGCGTGAAAAGGCAAATACTAAAATCCATTCCGGTTTTTTCATCTCATTCTTCTTGATTTTTTGTGGTGTGAGGTCGTTGGCCCTCATACAGCCCAATCATCTAATTTATCAACATTTGCAACCCTCACCTGAAGGACGGCTAACAATATTTCTCAAGGTGAACTTTTTTTTCTCTGCAGTTTGCACACTTTTGATGCAACTTGACGAATAACTTTTTTTGCTCTTTATTTAATACCACCGAACGTCTAACAGGTTATCAAAATTAAGTATAGAATTTTATGCAGACTTCTGACAAGTTTTTAGTCGTGAGACTTGAAGATAATTCGCTGGAAAATCAAATCAATCGTTATAAACATATCCTTAACTTTCGACACAAAAAAGCAATAAAAAAGAACAGTAAAATATTGCATAAAAAGTTTTCTTGGCTATGAAATAGAATCCTCTGATGCGTTCAACGAAAAAAGTTTGCCTAACAATATAAAAATACAATATTTTGTCTAACTATAAATTTCTAATAATGTCGCGAAACCGGCTTCAGCAACAATATTTTGATCTTAACTCACAAACAAGTTTACATTTTTTGAGTTTGCAAAATTTAGCTTTCTGCGGATTTTTTCACCTAAGTGGACGAGTTTTAATCATGAAAAGTCATTAATATGTTTTTTTCTTAATTTGAAACTGACATCATTGTCTGTATAGATTACGAATTTAACATATAATGTATGTAAACGTATATCCTACTCGAAATGCCATAAATGAGTTACACAATTCCGAATGGCGATCTAGAAACAGTCTGCGACCATTTTCAGCCAGTTTTACAATGCAATGATATGAAAATCTACTAAATTCAGACCAAAAAAAATTAAATGCTGTGGGCAGACACAAATAACCAGTTTTTTTGTTTGATCTTTTAATTGTTTTTTTTTTGGTCAAGACTAATCATTGTTCTGATTGCACTCTCATACCTTAATCATATCTCACTTTGATTATTCAGTTTGTTTTGTGACTAGACTGATTCACGATATTATCAATGAATCACACAGGTAAACTAATTTTCATGTTGTTGCGTGACTGTCTGGAGTTGCTGCAAGCCACAAGCCAAAAATAACTCGCTATACCAATTTATTGAAATAGACACAAATAAAATATGATCGCAAAAATTTGCCTGTGACAGGAGTACAAACATATAAACATATGCAGGTATTGTATACAATATATGCGAAAAAATGCACGCTGGGCAGTGATGTAAAAGCACGCGACCGCAGCAAAAGCGAATGGCTAAGGTATTGTGGAACACTGGCCACTTAGAAAAATGTAGTTTCAATTCGATTAGATAAGAGTTACTTTTGCGTTGATTTTCGAACACCCATTTTCCAGTTGTTTAGTTTTTTCATTTTTGCCTCGGCTTTGCTTTATTAAATGTACCAAGTGCTTATTAAAACTGGCACACAATTTGGAACTGTGATCAATGAGAGGGAGGAGGAAAAGTGGGGTACATTTCAGATAAATGTTACATCATAAAATGCACACTCATTTGCAGGCCAGCACTTGTGTTTGTAGCATAATGCATCTATAGGAGTGTTTCCAAGCCTCAGGGAGGAAACATTCGAAATGCTATTACTGGCACGAGCTCTTTTTATTGCATTCCTTTTTTATGTTTTGGCAACAATTTTTGCTTCATATAAGTGGCTACGATTCTAAGCATTCATTTTGCTAATTGAATTTGTTCACCAACAGATGCAATTTATTGTCAAAAATTCTAATTTATTAGAACTAATTAATTTGCTTAACATTTTTATGATACAAGAGAATTACATATGTAGTTTGCTTTATTTCAAGGGTTTAACTGACAATAATTAGGTAATTCATGTTAAAAAATATAAAACTTCCGTCTTGTAGTTAATTCATTAAATTACATCATCAACATTATGCACGAGTTTATATTTCACAACAGCATTACCGGCATAAGACATAGGTCAATCACCACAGCCATTAAGTTGGTAAATGAGCATAATTTAAGTTTGTGGTTAAATGGTCAACATTAGATAATTTTTTGTATGATCAAATACCAAGTCATCAATAAAGTAACTTGAGGCGGAATATCTCAGTAGGTGGGTTATTACCAACAAAAATCGTCGGCTAAAGAATACTTTACAGATTCGCATAAAACATAAAATCTGTCCGTTACCTCAGGCGAAACAAATTATATTCCAAAATTTTGCGGTAAACACTCATATGTCAAGCCAAATGTTATAAGTATATCGATAGCTTGTAGGGGTTTAATTTAAATGAATTTAAAGGGATATGACTTAAATCATCCCATTTTTAATAATGAGTTAATGCACCTGAAGGAGTACTTTTTGTTTGAACAGTGAGAGGCATTCACTGAACCATAATTCCCCAACTCCTTGACGGATGAAGTAACCGCGATGTGACCAGCGAAGCGTTTTTTTGCGTGACACACATAAAATAAGTTAGATAAGATTTCGAATGGAAGAACAAAAAAAAATTGCCAATGAAAATTAATTGAAAGTCAAACACACAGTCAAGTATCATTGTTGCATAATCCTAGCTATGATGTCGTGACATATTCGACACATAAAATCATGCCAACGAACTAAATGAAAACGAATACACAACTTCCGTTTATAAGGCTTACGAATTACAATGAAAGTACGACGACTCTCCGTTTCATTTGCGTACAACTACCTACAGTTGCTTCACCTGTACGCGGAAAAACCCATAGCTAAGACATAAAAAACTTAAGATGATTATATTGCAATTTTGGGCGGCAAGCTGGAAGGGTGGCGAGTGGCGACTGAAGCAGCGGTATAATAGTGCGACCCGATCGCGTAGGAAGTGTCAGGAAGTTTACATTAGTAAATCCGTGTCTTGTACATGTGTAATTATAATCAGGTGTAATATTAAAGACAATAAACTCAATTATGCGGCGTAGGCTTGTTAGGTGCGAGATCAATTGCTATGTAACACAGAAATTAACATGTGAACACAAAGAAAACTCAGCCAGCGTCAACGGAAAGTGAAAACAATAAACAGACAATGCTAATGAATGCGCACGCGCTTGTGAGGTATTTAATACAGTAAATCTCTTCTTTGTGAACTTTTTTTTTCATTTCTTTTGAGTGATCGTATGGGCGTGCGCGGTTGTTAACTTCACGAAGTCAACCACAATCAAGCTGGTCACAAGTCACACTCGCTGTATGTGTAAAAGCTCGCGTGTGTCTCGCCGCATGTCTTTTCAATTATTATTGATAATCAAATTACATATTACATTTGTTGCGTAACTCACAAGCTTGACGTGTTGTTTCAAGTATAAATAGGCACTTGTCAATGGCTGGCGGTCGTGTGCCAATTTCGCATAAAGATCTCATTACTCAAAGGGTGATCACACCGCAACGCCGCGCGCCGCGCCGCGAATTTGGAGATGCTGCGCCGCGTTCTTCTGTCAGACGAAGCTCATATAGCCATTTAGCATTGTGGTGCGTATAAGGATTGTGGTAATGTGCTTTCTCGCGTCTCAGCCACACACTTGATTATCGGCCATTGAAATTCCATTGACAAGTGTGTTGTTATAACTTATAAATGATCGCAAATAACTGAGAAATCGATAAAAATTCCCCAAAAACTGACTGCGCCGTCGATGTGCGAGATGATCATAATGCTCGGGAACCTTGAAATCTTGTTTTGTTATATTTGTCTTTAAATATATTCGAATGAGCTCGTACTTATTGAGCGGGTCTTGCCTCTTTTTCCACCTGTGGCTGTGTTTATGGCCAATCCGGCGATGAAGACGCACAGAGGTGATGGTCCAAATTATCAGCGTATTCGTATACAACCTCCTCGTTCCAAGGTGGACGGAACATTGTGAATAGATCGCCATCAGTGGAATTTGATAAAACTTATGTTATCAGCGAGTTTCAGGCTTAATCGGCATAATCAAATCGCTGGTGTTTGCTTGTGTCTGTTTTGATTCAAATCTAACACCAATTTCACATTAATACAGATATTATGTGATTTATGTGGCGTGAAATTGGATTGACAATAAAATATATTTCGTGTCGTCCTTCAATAAGATTAAGCTTTCCGTTAGGACACAATACGTCCTATTTAAATAATTGATATGAAAAACTTTGTGTTTTGTCAAAATCAGTTTGTAGGTGTTATTTGAAAGCTAAACAAGGTTTTGTAATCTTGATCCATTAGTAATTTATCATTAGTTTTTGTTTCAGGATTTATTACTTGGTGAATTTCGATGGTTCCCACGCAAATTTTTTCTATCGTCTTACCTCACTTACGGATTAGACACGATAATGTATAGCAAATTGAGAAACTATTTTAACTTTAAACTTTAAAGGCAAAGTAAGCTTTTCCCGACACATTCTCCGAACCGCCGTGATCATCTTCTATTGGCTTCCTTTCGTGTTTCCGCTAATTTTCTCATCATATATACACTTTCCCTATATATGGCATCATTTTTCTCTTTAATGGTAGTTTTAACTATATATAAGTAACAATCTTCACAATTTTATTTTCTCTCGTCTACAAACGCGATTGTCGTGCAGTGTTGTGACTTGTGATTATATCGCGGATGTTTTTATCCTTAATTTATGTTTAAATGTTGAGTAACATTATTATCAATATTTTTTTCATATTTACGCACGTAATTGAGTCTTCACTATTTTTTTTAAATAAATAAATAGTGAATTAATTGAAAACATTTTTCCATGTAAATACAAAATTATTTACTTGTAGTCATTTCTTTAATAAAAACAATGGGAAAACTAATAAAATATAATGGATATTGTTTATAATTATATCACGACAAAACCGTTGGAGTCATCTCGCAAAAAATCTCCAATAACTTCAGCTACAGGAAGCAATAACATCCGATGATGCGTTGCAAATGCTTGAAATGCTTCCTTCATTGAACATTTATTCAATTACGTAACTTATAGTGAATTTACATATTTAAAGTATTTAGTGATTATTTGCGAAATACAAGAATAGGCAAAGAAATAAAAACTACTTATTAAACTTTATTAATTGGTCAGACACTTGATTAAATATTTAATGCTCTTTGATGCATTTTGAATTTTTCAAAGATTCATGTCTAATAAAAGCTCTATTGTAATGTTAAATAATTCAAAAGTAAATGAACTTGCCTGAATTGAATTGGGAAGAAGTCAACAGTCAAATGAACTCATTGCCACATTTCATGTCAGTAGTACAACAGCTTCGCGAGACGCGAATGCCTAGTACAGTGACAGTAATATATCGGCAGCGGATCGACTTTTACTTTCTGTGGTCAATCGGAATTTTTTTGGTAAAAGTACGGTGGACACTTGGCTCATGCTTCTTTTTATGCATGGCTACAATTATTCATGACAAAAAAAGAGTTGTGTACATTTTAAATTTGCACAACAAAAGGAAGTCATTTCAAGGTGACCTCATTTAAGACGTGTTATACCAGTACATGTAAAGTTGAATGAAGGGTTGTCTTATGTAGAGCGATTTTATTTGCTGCAATTACCGCTCGGACGCAAGAGATGTTGATCTTGTGTACAGTCTGTTTTGGCATATTTTAATAGATTGGATTGATATTGGCGTTTCTTACCATTCAGATGTAAACATTAATAGTGGCACGTTCAGCTTTTGTTCACTGAAAGAATTCGGCATGTCGCAAGAGTATCAGTCGCATGCTTTTCCAATTAAAGTTTTACTTCAATTGCCATTTCATAACTCTGTCTTTACAAGCAAATTGTTGTATAGGAGTCTATGGCCATTTTGTTAGATGACCGTTTGATTAAGTGATTTACATCAATCTTTAGAAAATAATTAAACTAACTATACATTTATTTCACATTTAAATCACCTTGGAACAATATAGCAAAAACATGGTCGGTTCAAATGGCATTCGCATATTTTGTGTTAGATTGAATATCATTGTATTTTCTGCATGAAAATATGCTAAAGGAATGTGTATCGGACTCATTAATGTTTGGTAAGGGTGGCCACAGCTGCAATTTTCAACTCCAATGACAAAAAAAATAATTGAATAATTAAAAAATCATTAATAAATTTCCTTTAAACAAAAAAACAAAAAGCTTTCTCAAATATTAACTAAATAATTATCTTGGAAGTAGACGAGATTTAATTATATATTATTACATATTAACTTAATTTTAGCCAACTAATGCCATATAGATAATATATGATGTAAACAGTGGTTCAATATGACGAGCTTTGTCTATTTTATGATCATTGTTACATACGAGAAAAAGGTGCATGAAATGACATAACCGCCGAGAAATTTATTCATTTTTACGAGTCAATAAAATCGAATCGTAATGTAAAGAATTTCCCCAACCAATTAATATGTCTACATTTATTTGTATTGAAATATAATTACAAACTCGAGTTACGACCAAACATTTACATTTCAACCACCCCCAGACAATTTTCGTTACATGAATTAGTAATTTGGTTAAATTATTTTAACCTTTTTTTGTTTAATAAATATTTAACCAACCAGAAATTTTAAAAAGTAAATTTTATATGCTAAAATACATATGTAACGGTTACTGAAAGCTCAAGATCGTTTGAATGAGCAAGCTGACCAAAAAACTGTATGGCATGTCAACTATAACTATAAAATAATTTTGTGATTAAATCTCTGAGCTCATAAAATCTTAAATTGAGGACGCGCACTTCAGCCTGTGCAACTGTTTTGGTATAGATCGCAGCTACGTCTTAAAGTCGTTACTCTTACCGAATGAAAGAGAAATTCGCGATCACGTTAATTACAACTATAACACACTACAGAGTTGTAACAATTTTTTTTTGCTTCTCCAATGAAAAGAAGTGAGACGCGAAAATAGCTAAGGCGAGACAACACAAAAACAGCATCGAAATCAAAACAAACAGGCGGCAAAATTTTTTTTTACGAATAAACGACGCGACGCAAGTGGAGGGTAACAGCGAAAAAAGTCGCACGAAAAGCTGATACTGAACGACCTTAAAGGACGTTGCGTCGTTGGAACCAACCATGTGCTAGTTGATGTTGTTTGGTATAAACCATAAACATATTTTCATGTTGCAGCAACTTTGTGCGCTGGTACACATTCGCAGCATATTTACCTTTCATACGACATCGGAATTTGTCTGGCCTGTGCGCAGGTTTTAATCGTGCAAATCCTTAAGGCGTTTCGATAGTTGCTGCTTGTAAGCTTTTTGCACACCTTTAATGGGGACCATTTCTCTTCAAGTGCGACAACACTTAGCATTCTGTAATGGTCCCATTACACGAAAAAAAAACAATTTATATGCGCGAAATTAATTCGCGCATTATATTAAGAGTCAAAACAAACACTAATTTATGCTGCATAGCAAACAAACGAAATTGCGTTAGACTTGCAGGTAATTACACCAGGATGAAAAGAAAAGTGTAGCACTTACATAATCCGCAGCATGTGTATGGTGTGAGTTGCTCTAAAATGCGCGCGCAGCTTTCAAGATGTGTCAATTAAAAATGTGTGCAAATTCAGAACACGTCAATACATTGATCATAAATCGATTGAGCTTCGCTGAGCTGATCAATTTTCGAAAGTACACACGATTGAATGCAACCATATTTCACTACACTTTGACGTTTAAAAATAAACTTTATATTGAGCTTTTGCTGCAGTTAATTATTAGTAATACGAATCTGGGTGTTCGTACTTCTGCAAAAATTATCTTACGATTTCTCTGTTTAATGTATTACGATGCACATATTGGAGAGATGCAATTAATGAAGTGAATTACACGCGTTCCATTTTGCCTTGTACTCATGTATAACTCACGCATTGTACGCGAGAATTTAAGAGGAGAAATTCAATAATTCCAATTGGGTATAACTTTCCGTGAATGTGAGTTTTTTTTGGCGGTGTGGATCTATGACATTGCTCTTGCGTGTCTTAGTTATTAAAAAAGTTTAATTGGATTTACTTTGAATATATTCTTTGCAATAACAAAATCAATACTTAATTTATTGTATCAACTCATTGAATGTTAAATTGAAATTAAATTATTCTCCAATAAATATGTTGAAATGTTTGGCAGTGACATCTCTTTAATTCTAAAAACAAATTGATTTTATTGTAAAATTTTACGTTATTCATATATTGTAATTTGATAAAGTTTTATAATCAAAAGTTTAATATTTATATTTAAATGCCATTCTTTTCGGTTAAAACGTGCTTTTTTAAAGCTTCATTACACATTTGAGCAAAATAAAAAATTGGTTGAGCGAAACTTTAAAATAAAAGCTCTTCAAATCTATATAGTCAATGGGTAAATAACTAAAACTTCATTTTTTTTTATATATATACTATTTGTATTCATTAATGCATTTTGTTTTTTTTTTTTCAAAAAAGTTCCCACAACCAAATACATTTAATGGAATTGGTTAATAAACAGTGCAGAATATGGACAGTGCGAGGAGAAACCAGCTTTTGGAAAAGCGTGCGAAATTGATATGTATAAGGTCAATGATTATAATGATGCTACCATAAACTCAACAAATTTGCGCTTTATAAGTTGTGGCAGTTCCCAAAGAAAGAGTGGGATACATTGTATTTTGGAGGACCTTTAGTGTGATAATCTGCGGACTTATGAAAGGTGTCATTTTAAATTCCCTAATTTATATCTCAACTTAATTCTGTCATATACAATGAGTCATCAACGAGTGACTAATTTTATGATTTAATGGCTCTTGTAAATATGGAATACTAAAAAACGTGAAGCTTGTAAACATCAAAACAAAGAGAGCGTACATTTTGATTCATTTTTGATTTGTATGAGTATATCAAGCAAGGTTTTTTAAAATAAATTATTGATTCTAGAAATTACAAACCCATTTCTATATATTTAAAACAAAATTAATATGTTGTTAATATAATGTCAATGTGGACAAATTTACAATAATTTTATTTGGTTTCAAAAATTCTGCTTCCTCAATTCACTTGTTGAATTATTCAATCGACATATGTAAGGTTTTAGGTAAACATTAGAGTAAAGAGGATTCGTTTCACTATACATAATCCAATAGAAAAACATGCCAAATTTGTAAGCAATTTAATAAAAGAAATACTCAAGATCTTTTCACTCATACGGAAGTCGCAAATATTTATTTATGTTCACACACGGAAATTTGATAACAGTTTTATTGTTACCAGCAGAGGGTGTGGAGTCTCCTCCGAATTTCCCACTGCAAGTTCCGATCAATTCGATAGAGTCAATACACTTGTATTTTATATACGAATCGCACTATCATTTTTGTATGCAAATCTTAAACTTTTTTATAACCCCTTAATCCAAAAAAGTGGTCAAAAAATTGCATTTGTATCTTAATTTTTTTCAAATTCTCTGTGAAAATTAAGTTATTGACCAAAACACAAATTTCGGCAATACAAATGTAGTAGATCTTGAAGACGCCATTTACTTTGTTAAACGTGTCAAAGTCTAAAAAAAAATTTCTTCGAAGTAAATCACTCAGCTAGCTCAAATTTGTTTGTCATATAATAAATTTGAAACTGGATTATCTTCGATAAAGAACAAATAAGGGTTGCGCGTATATGAAATTTTGCATCGACCCTCCCTGCCGCGTGTTTCTAAGACTCCGCCGTCTGGATGGTAACTGTATCGCGTTTGTTTGTCTATACACTCAATGACGCGAGTCAACAGAAAACAAGTCCCTCTGTGGCATTTATTCCGAGTGTATTTCGCTGGTTCAAGGTCTTTCCGCGAACAGTCTCTATCTACCTATATATTGTCGTAGTTTAGAAAAGCCGAATATATATTTGTCATGTATAGTTAAGCTAATTCACATTTATGCTGAAATGCGATGAGGAAATTGAATTATCCGTGAAACGCACTAAAAGGAAAACCAAAACAGAAACAAATACCCAGGTGATCACCTGAAGAAGCTTGTCAGCAATTCATAAGCGAATTTTGATGAAGTTTGATGACAGTAATTAGTATCGTTTTATGCTAAATGGTATTGTTGTGTAAATATACCGTTGGGATAAGATGTTAGCACCATTGTGTTGAGTGCGGGTGTGGCCAAACAATGTCTTTTGCTATTTTGTTTTCATTTTGCCCGTAGACGTGCTAATTCTGAACTCACATTTCTTGAAGCTGTGGAATTTGTATTGGATCATTGACCAAAGCAGACGCGCATCGTGCAAATCCAATCTTGTGGTGAAGCTTTGGTGATATGCGGTTAATTTAGCATAAATCACCGACCGTGCTGCGGTTATGTCCAGTCTATATACTGCACGCATAAATCATACAGGCTCTCCAAGCTATTTCGTAATAACCATTTTGCACTGATTCAGAAAAACCAACACAAATTATGTTAAGCAATGACAAAACTTTCCCTCTTTATCAATATTTGACAAAGAAAATGTCAACAGCCTTTTACGAGTATGATTGTTTCCTTAAAGCATTCTTTGTGGTATTTTATGCGGCAGAGAATATTTTTTTATTACATAAACGTTTATTATATATGCCTTTATGCTTAAACAAACAATAGTTGTTGGTGCATGTTGGTTCAATCGAGTTCAAAATAAATAAAATGACCGTTTACTAGAAACATGTGAATATCACCAATTTATTTAATGAAATCTCTCTGTGAAATTTCCGTACAAGCATAATGAATTACGTGGAGTTTTACAGAAAATGCAATTACTTAAACTTAAATAACAAGAGCTTTTACAGTAAATGCAGCTCTATATGTACTACAATTTACAAACTTTTGAAATTTCTTTTAAGTCTGATTTTTTGTGCAATACATGCAATAATTAATAGTTTGGAATTGCAGAGACTAACGTTTCTTTTCAAACTTTGAGACGAAACTTTTATTTGTAATGCAGTTTCATTCAGAGCATGAGGTTATTGAATGTATTTTCGTCTTTTATATTAAATCAGCGAGCATCTGGATGCATGATTATACTCGAAACCACATTGTGCAGCATCTTGAAGTTTCTGTCGCATGGTTAACTTTTAGCGAATGTCTTATTCGTGATTCTTAATATTCAATAAAGCATAAGTCGTAGTGGTTATTGAGTTTCAGCTTGAAAACTGAACTGCATTGGTACAACTTTTGATTTCCAAATTTATTTGTAAAATTTTGATTATCAATATATTATGTAGTGGCATTTCCATACGAAATGAGGAATCAAAAAATTCAAACATTCATTATAAGATGGATACAAAATTCTTTTTTTTAACCATTTAGAATGGAATAGAAAGTATTTCTTATTGATTTTATCATTAATTTATATAAAAAATAGATATTTATAAGATGACAGTGAATAATTTGTCGTGATAAAAATAAAAGCATAACACTAAAACTGCGTTAGTGAATCACTGGAATATGTTTTAGACAATGTACATAAATTATATTGGCTGCATAAATAAAGTATGGCTTTTATCTTATGCTGTCAAAGCCGCCACACATTCACGTCCGGCCATTTAGTTTTACTTCTCTCGGAATTTTTGAGATATATCAGATTAAGATACGCATGTTTCACGCAGATAAGAGGCCCTTCTGTCATCACACGATTAGTTTATGAGAGGAAAAAAGTTTAAATGAGAAATTATAACTTAAGGAAATCGTTTAAAGGCTTTAAAGAAATTTGTGATCATTAAAGTTTTATAGTCATAAATTGTCACACCTTTTAGGGCGATAAACAATGCTCTGTTGTGTAAGACAGAAACCATTTAAATGACAACAAACCAAATTATGTAACGTCTCCGAGGCATATTGTTATCAAATTTAGAGCAAGTCGCGATTTTAAAAGCATTATAAACTTGTTGTTTTAAAAGATCTACGAAACGCAACAAGTGTTAATGGAAAATGTCTGGCTGGATGTTTTTGTTTTGTAGACACGACACTTCCAGTGACAAGCTCACTTTTATGAAGATGTGTTATGATAAGACGTGTGCCTATGCTTAAACGTCATTTAATTGTTAAGTCGTTTGCATGCGCCGGCAGCTGCATTTTTACGCAATTTTTTATGTAAACATTAGTATAAGTTTATTGTTGATGTTATTATTATTAGTCACTTATTGTCATATTACACAAGAGCACGTACAATCTCAGAGATGTGAGTACCACAATAGCTTATGGCATAAGACGTTTCGCAATTTGTGTGGAGTACACACGTCATTTCCTTTGTGACCCCTCGCGTGCGCCGACAATATGACAAAGGAAGAAAGTTTTTAATTATTTTTGCCTTACACATTTGCCTGAGAAAGTATCGACTCTTGCTGCCTGAATGTCATGCGGTGCCCAATAAATGAGAAATATTTCACTACTTAGGCACAGGAATTTTCAAGCGATGACAAATCGTCTCTATGCGTACCTTGAAGGCAAACGCACTCCATTCCTTAAGTGGCCGCGAGCGGATGTCCAGCAACAGGTTGTGCGTTAAGATAGAAGACGAATTCAGTGAAAGGTCACGTTTGATGTAACGCAAATCATATAATGTTCATTTTCTGTCTGAAGTATTTTGCGTAAATTTTCTATAGATATAAGATGTTGGCGGCTTAGTGTGACGCTTCCCTTGTCCACCTTTCTTGGCATTGCGTCTTATTAATTTCGCAAATGTTTTATGCTTTCTTTAAAGGTTCAGCGACGGTCTTGGGTGTGTCGTTGTATGTTTGAAGTGAAAGTATATTTTTTTGTCTGGATGATGCGTTGTACGACATCAACTTTGACTTGAACGAATTTTCAATTAAAATTTACTACATTTTTTATCAATTTCCCATGGCATCATGTGATGTCTTAGTTGATTTAGTCTCTATTCAGTTTGATCTTTTCTTAAGACGATATTTTTGTCCAATGAGTTTTATTGGTTGAAACAGTTTTTTGCGTATTTTGTGAATAATTTAAATTACTCATTTTAAAATCTTTCATTAATTTGCTAAAATTGTATAATTTACTTTCTAAATATCTCTCTAAATATATTGATTTATAAAAGAAAATTATTACAGAATAAATTGAATTCAGTCAACATTTTCCCACGAGAAATCAATCACCATATCTACATCTCTTTGTTCTGTTCTATAAAGACTCACTTTCGCCATTCTGTGCCTTGAGTAGCATCCAAAAAAGGCAGGCAGGGAAAATCCCTCCATTTACGCTCCTTTATTGAGCCCACATAATAACATAGGCTGTTTTGGTGTGAGGACTCTAAGCGATTCTCGGAAACATTATGAACTCTGCCGCAATGTAGCATATTGGTTATTGACATAGACTTTAAGCGATTTCTATTTACTGTGGCAAATTGAAGGGTTAACGATTTGATAATCCATCATGTTTTGTTGGCTGACACCTCCAATTTCTTATATTTCTGACAATTTATTTAAAAAGTAGCAATAATGTTGCATCAATAAATTGATAAGGATTCGGTGGAATTTTAAACGTAGCATCACTTTGTTAATGTTGCGTGCTGGAGCGTTTATATACTTCATGAGTTTATTTACTGCAAAAACTGATAATTTTTAATATCACGAGATATTTGAATATACGATAAATAGACAAGCAATTGTGTGTTTGAAGAAAATCGATTTGAAATATTTTCTCAGATTATTACGTGAAATCGTGGGTTGTGTGCTTTAAACGAAATCCCCACTAAGCTCCAATTTGAATAAAATAAAGAGGGTTTTCAATTATTTGATTTATATCAAATTCCACTTGGTTGATGTTTTTTGGTTTCTTTGAGTGATTTAGTGTTTGTATCGTCAGAGATTAGAATTGTTCAAGAAGAAGTTCACAGTATTTACTTGAAACTTTCTACTTTCATGATACTTTAAGGTGTCAAATTGAGATTTCGAAAACAAAAACTTGATGATAGAAATCCGTTACAAAAAAGTTCCTAAAACCAAAAAATCTGGAGAAAAAAAATGTATGCCTATAAGCCCATTTCCAGAATGTTTACTTACCAATTCTACAAAACATAATTTTTATTAATTGTCAATATCTACATATTTGAATAGTTCTTAATTTCTATGGAAATTCAAGCACGCCAAATCCAGAAGTTAAATTTTGTATAAAGCTGATTAAAAATTCATTGACCTAAAGATATTTACAATTCTCATTAACGGACAGTATTCGCTTGTTTGATTGCGCGTAAATAACAAATATTTATTAAGCAAATAACAAAATATTATCGCATTCCTCTACAGTGGCCGCACACATAATTTCCCAGAACTAAAACCGCGTATTCGTATATGCAAATTACATTAAGCTAAATTATTGAACGACAAAATAGTCACAATGAGAAGTCATTTCAAGTATTATTGCCTGAATTGATGCGTTTAATTTCACATTTCTCGTACCTGCCAAGAGCCTGCCTTCAATTTCACAGGAATTAATATATTTTTATTTCGCTCTTGGATGGCAATGATTTCTGTCTGACGACTGTCTGCTGGTGAATTTGTGCGTTCATTTGTTAAATTGCGTGCCACCTACATTCCAAAAAGGTGAGTCTCCGAAACTGATTGCAAATTGATTGTTTTATCGTTTTTCCGTCGCCTTTTTTAAGACACTTTTATGTATTTGCATACTAAATGCAATGTCTGCTTCATTATTCGCTATCCAAAACTATTCTTTCGCCTTGAATGCATATTTTGGAGACAAACATTTGTTACATAATAAAATTAATAATAAATTTGACTGTAGGTGTAAAGATAAGCTGAAGTTAATAGTAAATCTTAGCTAGTTTTCTTAGCGATGTTCATATTGCAATGGTCGTCTAAAAATAGAATAATACAATTAAAATGTTGTACGCTTTCTGAAACTTTTGGACGATCGCGTTCTTACTTCTAAGAAATAAACATGTTCTTCTGCACGATTGCAATCAATGTCATATTCCCTAAGGTGTCGATTATTTGTATTGAAAGAGAGCAGCGATTAGGATTTTATTTTCTTTCAAATTGAAACTGCTATCAACCGAAAGCTTTTTTCACGCGACTCAGTAAACACCGATGCGACACGACAAGACGCGCCGCGACGCGACGCGACGTAACGTGAGCAAGGTGGAATGCTTGACACCCACGATGTATATAGCCAGTGAAGTATACTCGAATACACTTAACTCTTATCAAGACCGGCTCAAGTAATTCGCAAGACGGATGCTCGTAAATATCTGTGAATAAAACTCCAATATGTTTCGCGTTTTATGTACTTGGCACTCATTTCCGGCAATGAATTCTTGCATGAACGCAGACTCTGGAATTCAGTAAAACATACAATTAGTTTTTATGTAACAAATCTCAGGCGGGTAGATTAAAACGATTTATCGGGTAATAATTGAATATCTTAAAGTATTTTAAATTAAACTTACTTGTTTATTTGCAGATTTGTTATAATGCAATATCAGTCTGAAATATTTTATGATGAACAAAACTATTTCAATATTAGTTAATTAAGTTCAATAAAGGATAATTTCTATCGCTTTATTACATTTAAAATTTGCACTAATCAGAATATAGGTCAAGTTAATATTTGCTTTACGAAATCAAATGTAATTGAATGAATAATCAGGATAGTTTCATATGTACTTTTCGCCTGAACAGAATGGGAATTAAAAAGTAACTATTGATGTAGAACATTTGTTATTTCTACATACGCGAATTGAATGAAACAAAAACTGCAAAAAAACATTGAAAGTCACATCGTTTTATTTTATGAAGTCATACAAGATCAGAATGATCGCAATTGCAGCTTTTATCGCAATTTATATATTACTCATGAGATAATATTAAGGGAATTTATAAACTTCATAAATTTCATTCAAAAAGCAATTTCTATGTAAGATACAAATCAAATGCATTTTCTTTACTACATTTTATACTCGTATTGTTATTTAATTAAAAATAATATTCAAATGAGATTTTGAACATAGTAATGGTATTCTAAATATGTAATATAACGACAAAACAAATTATAAAATGTAAATTCTTCCAAACAGGAATAAATGAATTGCATTAGTGCCGTGAGTATGTTCCTACGTTTATTAAAAAAAACAGTTTGATACAAATATGCTTGGTTTTGCAGGTTTTCTTAAACTGAGAGTTATTAACATCATTTATTAAATTTTTTTTTGAATTTCTTTCTATCGCTATAACCGTTATTCAACTAACGAAATTGACTCGTTCTGTTTTTCTTAACCTCGTTGTATCAAGTATACCGTATTCTTATCTTTTGAATTAACTAATTGTAAAGTATCTTAAACCAAATTAAAGTTTATTAAACCATTTGACATTTTATTCGCGAGCATGCAATAAGCTTGATTTTTAGATTGCTCAAATGTATATGAATTTGTTGGCGACGAGACGTGAAGCTTTTGAAACTTGCAATCAATACAAAA